>JABFOX010000145.1:0-20550 GCA_022817665.1 Axea sp. ZL-2020
CAGAATGTTATGCTGCTCGCTTAATTGCATGAAAGCAATGCAGAAGACGTATTGATGACTTTGCCCCTGCTGTGACGTTGCAACTAGCATACCAAAATAGTTCTTTTTCCAGTTCTTCGCGTTACTGCAAACAACGAAATAGTAATTGAATTTGTATTTCATATGCGCTTGTCTATAAAATTCGAAAACCAACACAAATTCAAATGTCTTGAAACTTATAAAAAAAGGTCGTCATGCTGGAGAATTAAGTGTCAAAGCACAGAATTATCTACTTTGCAATATTTCAATTTGGCGAATTTATTGTTCTTTTTTCTTCTCTTTTTATTCTCAGTAAGATACTTTCTGATATGGGAAAAAACGTAGGAATAAATGTTCGATTTGAAACATTATTAGTTTTAAAATATAAACTGCAACAGCATTTATTGATTCTAAGATAGCAGCGTTTCTACTTTACCTTAGCAGCGATTAAAAATTGCATTTCCATTTCCTTTTCAAGGGAAACAATAATAATCGAATTAAAGGATTTTGTTCTAAAGAACCAATAAAAGTTTCTCCCGCTAATTGAAAAGGAACGTTAGTTGTCACAGTTAAAAGTTAACTTGTCTCAGATAAAGGTTTTCTTGCAATACGCGAACTGTTTGCTCCGACATTGGGCAAACCTGTATCGAGTGCCTTTTTAGCTGCGATGGTCAAATGCTTTTTCTTTCGAGCGCACTTTCAAATTTCCGCGAAGAAACAGCGGGTAAGAGAAAGTAGGAAATAGAAAATAATAGATCAATATCAAATATGTAAAACGGTACAGCGATTAGTAAAGATAATTTTCAGTGCGATAAAAAAACATTTCCCTTGCGCCGTTGCTTGCAATTTTCTCTTGTTGTTTGGTTCGAGAAAGAAGAGAACAATTCTTTTATATATAGACATTTTTTATATAAGTTTGACAGGTTTCATTTCGAGCGCGTTCAATACGACTTGTATCTCTCGTGAGACTAGATAGCGGTCGCATCTGATGGCCACTTTATTGGATTTAGCGCGAACTATTTCCCTCAGCAACTCGAAACAGGGGTTCGAACTTCGTTAGAGAGATTAGTCGATCGATGCCTGGCAATAATACTCCATGAATTGTCATTAGTATTGGTCGAGTATCAGAGGAAGATGAAATGGATAGCACAGTGGTCCTATAAATGAGTAATGTTGGTCGAGAAATCTCCAAGTCGCAAACCGCCGAATTCGCCAATTTAGGCTGAAATGCAAGAATTAATATTAATGGCTTTCAGAAGCCAATCGCTTACTCATTCCAACTTTCATCTTATTTACAACAGCTTTTCGAAATACGCGAATCAGTTATTCGATAACGATTAACGACGTATGACATTTTCTTGCGAATTTATGTGTTTTGCACTCCATCAATTACTTTCTAAGCGTGCTGGTTTGTTTTTCTGCGCTTATTTATTGTTATTATCATTATCACCATCACCATTATCGTCATCTTATTGTCATTATACTAATATCGTCAAAGTTTGTAAAATAAACGTATAAAATCCACATACAAAAGTCGATTCTTTTTTCGTTGAATGTACAATTATTTGTCAAGAGAGAAGCAACGCAAACAGTGATACGGTTGTTGCGTCGATAAAACGCTGGCTGGAGTTCGTTGTCATTTTTTTAAACGAGTAATTTGCAATTGTTTTATATATAAACAATTTTATTGTATGTGTCTGTTTTAAAAAAGATTTGTGCTAGAGATACAAGTGTGATTGTCAGAGTTCTGTAGTTAGATGCCACTATATTTTCATGTGTACGTAGTTGCATAATTTGACTTCTGGGTAACATGCAACCTCCGCTCTAAAAAACGTTTGTTAATTTACACGTGTTTTATAATATACTAATTTATGCATATAATATCATTTTTATATTATTTTGGCTTACGACATGCATTTTCACAAATGATATTTTGTAATCAAACAACAGATATTTTGTGTCTTGATTCATTTATCAATTAACGTTTAATTTGTATTTTTCTGAGATAGGCTGATTCTTTTTATGTGTGAAAACATATTTAAATACATGAACTTTCATAATTTGAATATCTTTTGTCATCTGTTAAGAAAGAATTCAAAAAAATATGTCAGTAAAATGTAAAAACTCGAAATATTTTTTCAGTTACACAGAAAACTACTGTCTCATAAAAATATATATCAATTCCTAATATTTATACAATTTTAAAATATATTAACTTTGTGAACGCAGAACTGCGATTTTCTCTTAAGAAACATTTCAGCGGGGCCTTTTAATTTTTAGGTTTCAAACTCATCTTTGCTTTACGATAATAATTATTTGTGCATATTTTAAATACGATTTTAAAGTACTAATGAATATTCATTATAAAAAAAAAGTTAATGTCATATAAGAACGTAAATCAATAAACAATATTATGGAATTATATGTGAAATTATATGTACTTCCATACATATGAAATTGTTTATCAAGTTTGTCCATTCAGTTTAACTAACCTTAATCTCATTAAATTGTTTTTTTTTTTTATCTAGTTATAATTATATTATTTCTAGTTTTAATTAAATGGAAATAAATTGACTTCATTCATATATGATTACAAAATTTATATTGAACATAACGAGTTTACAAATTATATAATTTTTTTTTAATTTGTATTTAAAATACCATACTTGAAAATAATTATAAAATGTAAATGTCAAATGCATTAATCATTCGATCTAAAACGTATTGCGTGAAATGTTCGTTTGAATTTCGCAATTTTAAGATTTGCCTTTATACTGATTGAGATCATGAATTGAACAAATTTTTTTATATTTTAATTTGTTAATGTCCATAATATAGACATTGTTTCGTTAGAATAACGTGTCAACTCGCAAATTCATTGTATGTCAATTTTCATGCCGGTGTGTAATTTCACAGAATTGCTTTCGTAAAAGTTAAACATCTGTGCGTGATATTACACAACTAATTCCGTGCAATTTGTTCCTAATGCTCGTGTAATTTTACGCAATTTTTTCAAATTAAGAAACATGTTAAAAGTATCTTCTGCATTGACCAAAAAGATGCACGATAATTTTAAACGTTTGCTAGTTTCGTATGTCATTCTCTAAATAATTATCACCAGCAAAATCAATAATTGGTTGTCTAGTCTTATAACGCATCAAGAACTAAATTATTTCAATGCGAAATCTTCTGTTCAAAATTTCTCGAGGATGATCCGCGTGACCTTCGTATCGCTTATCACATGCGAGTCAGAGTTGCGCGACGTATTAATTTCTTCAGTCAAAACTATTTTCAAAGAAGTACGTCGAAATTGACAAAACCACTGCGAATCAATAAATTTGTGTATCAGTGAAAATAAATACAGTACAAGTTGCACCGGAGTTTGACTTGTCGTAGTTTTACTTATTCATAAGACGGATTCGACTGAAACTTTTACGTGACGTAATTTCGTGACAACACGCTAGACTATCGGTTGTCGTCCATTTCTTTAAATGCTTTTACCGAATTCGTAGAGTGGAATATCTTGTTGCTCGTAGCGCTCACCAGCGACGAACGCAACGACGGTACGATATTTTCATGTAAGTCGTTTTATCGAAAATTCTCAAAAATCTCGGGAATTTTAGCGATGTATATTTCATACATGCAGATACCCGGGTTACTCGCTGGGATTGTCCGGCCATCGACTCGTCTTTCCACATTGAATTTCATACCGACGTTTAATTCGTGACATCGCGAGCTCTTAGAAACTGCGAGGAAATTGAACGCCCGATTCTGATCAAGTCGGAAACTTTATCGACATTTGTGTCTCACAGTCGCCGTCACTTTTAAACTTTCGAGCATTTTCATTTCATTGTTCATTATTTACGAAGACGCGGATTTCTCAAGAAAACAGTTTATTAATCTAATTATTCCATTACTTTTCGATTCAAAATATTAACGGAATATTTGATCAGTTTTAATAGTTGCAATTGGTTCATCTGTTACTGAACTGAAGTAACAGTATCTAATTAACTCACAACACTAAAGCTAGTTAAAATAGTTGTTTTAGCTAACTATTTTCATAATCAGAAAATTGTCTTGCAATGCTTAGTTAAATCATAATATTTCATTTGACAAAATGATTTGTCAAAGTACCAATTGAAACAATCAAATAGAGTTAATTGTTTGAAATTTAAAAAGTGCTTTAATGACGAGAAAGTACACATGGCGCAATATTTATACTATTTTTATAATCAGTAAATATATTGTTTCTTCAACTGCTTCGTGGATTATTACATTCTTGGGGAAACCTATTCGTTGATAAAGAACTGAATTAATGCTGATAAGAACTTTGACAAAAATTAAATTGAAAAATGATAAAATTTACAAAAAAATCAAATTAATAATCAAATCCTAAAAAGGGTGAAACGCTAAAAATCGAAAAATTGTTTACGTAAATAAAATACAGAAATATCTAAAATTGTCTCATGATTGTTGAATTACCATTTTTACTGTACATTTAGTAATTGGTTAAACGTTATTTCAACGGTTCATATCCACTGGTTTCATGCTGTTGCAGTATTTGCATTATCTTTGATGATGAAACAAAAATTCTAACCTAATGGTACATTTTCTTATGCAAATTCTTCTAAGAAAGACGGAACAAAAAAATGGGCACGTGTTAGTTAAAAATTATATTTGATCTCTTATTTAGCGGCTCACAATATTTCAGACGCGTTAGGCCTTCAAAATTAGTTCTTTATACAAAAACACACATATATAAAATGAAAAGCGTATTCCGACAAAGCGACGTCGCGACACCCACAATCGTTTCCTCGTTGTGACGTTCCACGTCGAGAATATATAACGAGTATTTCATGAATTGTGAATTTCAGAGTAGCGATCTTGTCAAATTCCGTCAAATTGTCTACTCGGCAAGATAATACTGCGTGAGCGGATGGTAGATACGCTGATATAACGGAGAACCGTTGTCAAATGTTCGCTCGCGTTTTCACCCGACTGCACCGACCGTTTCTCTTTTTGGCTTTCCGTCAATTGCGGGACAGAGAGACCGAAAATAAATAAATAAACAATAACGTACAAGGAAAACAATGCTGGCCTCTTTCCGCGCCCATCCCGCTGGAGAAGGCCGACGAAAAAAAGGCATTGTGTCGGCATTCGTCATTCACCGGAGATCCGTTTTTCCAACAAATATCGGATCGCAGCTGAATCTTGAATTTCGTGGGATTTCAGACGACCTTCGCTTTTTTTATTCGAAGTGTGGAAACTCGTATCAAATGACTATCCACTAGTCGGAATTCGGTGACGGGTATATAGAGGAAATATTTATTCACAAGATGACCTAGTTCAATCTTATGGATGTTGACCAACTTATGGCATCAAATTTCCCAAATACACATTATGCTATAAAAACGCTTGCTTTCTGAACAATGGGAATTCCAACAAAGCACAGTTTCGTTAACAGATGTGTAACGAAAGATTACGCTTCAATCTTTGTTTCTTTGTGTAATTTATTAAAAGTATACGATAAACAGTGTGCTCTTTTCTTCTGCTTTTTATCACATTTTCTTTAACATTTAGCCAACATTCTAATACTTGATTTCAAAGAAATTTCTATCTAACTTATTTCGTGATCGAATGAGGATGCAGAAAATTTTTCTTACGCAAAAATTGCAATATTTGCTATTTCGTTTAACACACATTTTTTTGGAACAGAAACGTGAACAAACAATTCTAATATTTAGTTTCTGTATGGAATGAATCGTGAAATATATTTAATGCTAAAGTAGGCGTGACTTTGCTAAATGCCACTTTTGAATTTATACTTTGAAAAAGTTATTGATATGTCGTAAAATACACATGTCTATACGTGGCGATATATTTTTTGGCCATGCGTTTCAAACATTTTTTTTTCATTATGTATGTTTGACCATTATGCATATTAGTACAACTATTTAAAACAGAGTTTCTCCAAAAATGAGTTTTCAAGTAATATTTTCAGTTCGAAAAATGTGACATTTTCTGAAGATATTAAATCTTCATGTGGTGTTAAATATTAGATGAGCAAACATTGATTAGAGAATCAGTAAAACAATCATTGAATTAATTATGCAAATATATGTGAAATATCAATAATCATCATTAATGCATTATTAAATTATTTGAACGTTTTTATTTGCTGGTTTTATTACTACTGCAGAGAAAGGTGTGAGTAAATTCAACAAGTTAAAGTTTCTACAGTGGGAATTGCAAAAAAATATACTAATAGATACATGCAAATTTTTACAACTTAAAATGTACTGTTATTATTTTAACTCTTTACAAATTTTGTCTAGACAAATTTATCTTATTTCAGACTCACAAGTATCTTGAAACAACTGAAAAATAGCCGGTTAAAACATTTATTTAAGTTGTATTTAAAATTACATTTAGAGATGACATTAATAGTAATTTATGTACGGTAAATACAACTTTTGATTAATTACACACACAAAAAAAAAAAAACAGAATAAAATTATTAAAGAAACAAGACTTAAAAATGTATGAATATCGAGCAAAAGTAAATTAAAATTCTAAAGTTATCCTAAATGTTTTAAGCGTTAAATTATTTTAGTTGACGTTATTCATTTATGCACACGTCGCAGAACACGAATAAATGGATGATTTTGAACCTGGAACCAGGAAGTAGTTTGTTGGAAAACACAAACACAGCGAATAGGAAGACATTTCAAACGAAAGCGAGTATTACCGTTCAATTATGACGTGTACGGAGTTTCATTGCTGGAAGCATCCAAGCGTAGGGAATTGGCGTAGCGTTTTTTCATTGTTTTTTGCAAGATAAACTCCATGAAACTTGCAAAGAAGCCATTTTTATTTTCCTTTTTTTTCTGTTTCTTTTTGAAATAAATACAGAAGCTCGAAGGACACTTGACAGCTGTCTGTAATTGCTCCATCTACACGCTCTCTTTTTTCCGCCATCGTTCCACTTCCGCAGTACGAAGCGTGTTAGTCCTCTTGTCAAAAATATGCGATGCGGACTTCCTGACAGACCTTTATGCACTTTCATGACTCGACCAAAATCGCTTCTTTATTACGTCGACGGGAAATAAGGATGCTGCTCAGACGGGGATGACAAATCTCGACAAATGGAAGAGCTTTCGTTTGGTTTCATTTTTTGTTTGGAAAATAGGTTCGAGCGAAAGATTAATAGGTCAGGGCCAAGCAAACGTGAAACAAGCCACACTTTCATTCAATTCTGTTTTTGGCTACTTTTGTGGCCCACTCTTCACTCGTTTTACGCCTGATCAATGGTTGAGAATATTATCCTAATGACACTTTGTCAAGTGTCCTTTCTCGCTCGATTATCTGATTAAACGAGCTTTAAGAAATACCGGTGATCTCATTTCTTAATGGTTTTGTCATTTGTAATGTATTTTTTGATTTTGATATTGTGTTTAATGTGTCTCGAAAATATTTCTTATGGAAAGACGTTCAGAATGAAAAATAATCGTATAATTTTAGATGTTAGATATTTCAATCAAAATGATGTATAAATTAATTTTACGGAATGCTGATCGTGAAATGTAAAATAAAAAACGTGCCGAATACCGAATAAAGAAAATTAGCATTTATATTGTTAAACACAATTTTTAAGATATTTTGACATTTTATGTCTTTATTGTTACCGAAATCAAATTTATTTTGATTTCAATAAAACTTGTAAGTTTTAATTTGATTAAACAACCGTACGAATATAAGCCAAAATTATTCTTCATAATTTATTTCTAATGGCTCTTAAAAGTTATACATTTTTAACGGAGGAAATATTTCAGACAATATTTGATAAATCGGTAATAATAAAATTACAATGTATTCAATTTTGAAGTTCTCCTGAAATCAGAAATATTGTTAATTGTTTAAAAATTGAATCAAACATTTTTGACTCAACATTGATTCACATTTATCCCTCATTTTTTTCAACTATCAACTTAAAATCAGTAGTACATACAATTTAAATAATAGTAGTAATAATAATATCGTAGTAGCTTATTCCTTTGATTATACTTTTGGTGTTTTTATGAAAACTTTTAATATTTGATAACTCTTTTCACCACACTGGTTTTGTTTCGCTTACTATTGTTTCGTTCCAATGAGCAGTTTTATATGAAAATTTATTTAATGAATCTCTGTTTTTCAACTTTACTTTTATTTCAAAATTTGCGTTACACTCCAATTTTGTATTTACAGTGTTTAAATCGTATTGTTCGGAAAATAAAATATGATTGCAAAACTAAAAAATACCTTCAATTCGTTTTACATCGCCTGTTGTATTTTATAGCACGTACAATACACACAATGAACAGAATAATAAGAAAATAAAATTATACGATTTCTACGATAGTCTTACAATAAATTTATCTCTGTCGATGTTAGAATTATCCAATGTGCAATTATAACCGACATCAAGATATTTCCCACGGCACAGTTCAAAATCACACTTCCTTTGTAAAAAAAAAGAAAAGAAATTCAATTTCATCCATGCTAATAAATAATTAATCCTTACAAAAAAGAAATATATAAAGCTTATAATAAACTCAGTGGTTAATAAAAGACGTTAAACCATGGACCTGTGTCACATATAAATCATCGCAATTAAGAAAGTAACTCCTTTTACTATTAACATCCATTGTTATTTATATTTGACAATTAAAACTGGTTTCTCGCAACTGGACTACCAGTAAAATATACATAAAATGGAAAGCAATTATTATTTATTGATAGAAAGTCTATTCAAAGCTTTGCATTCGCAAACACAACAGCGAAATAACTTTCTCGTTTCGCTTTTATACGCGCTTCACGTTTAACAAAATCGACAAACGACAAATTTACTCGTCAGATGAAGAATCGAAAACAAGGTTTTCTCGAGTGAAACCAACGTGACGGTAATTAAACAAAAGCATTCATTAGGCAAATTCCGTTGTAATGCCTGGCTCAGCTTCTGTTTTCTATTGTGAATGAGTTGTTTACGCGTACCCACGAAGCTTCCGGTACCGCGAGCACCTGCTTGCAGAAACCGGGGCTCGGTTGTTGATGTAAAAATAATCCAGCCTGGTCTAATAATGCACCACATGCGAATTATTCGCCAATGATCAAGTTTTTGTTCGGAAAACTGCAATCTCGACAATAAGCTTTGTGCTTATTACATTTGCAAACTGCCATTTGTTCAAAGAAATAAGAAGAATTCGTTTTAGTTGTTTCCTATAAAATAACTGAACGGATCGTCATCCAAAGGATTGAAAAGCTGCACGAATCGGAACAAAGAGCCCTTTTCTTCCTCACAGTCTATGACCGAGTTTTGTTACAACACAAAACGTACGTCTTCGATTCCGTCTAATATTTTCTTGTAAAATCAATGCGTTCAATCATTTAAACGGTGGAAAGTATGTAAATGAATAAAAAAAAAAAAAAACAAAACAAAAGCTTGATCAGTTAAATGCATCGAAACATTGAAGAATTTTTATCCATCTCTTAAAATATTTTAATTCATCCTCTCTGTTGAGCTTGATGAGCGATGCTTTTACTATGCATATTAACGACTCGCACTTTGTCGATTTAACAACTTACACATAATTACGGAGTCTTTGTACGTCCCGATCGTACGGGTTGAACCCCTACTGAAATTCGGAGAGAAACGAAACTCGCGAAAGCAAATTATTGCACAAACATTGCAAGCAAAGTCCAGTCTGTCAACTCTTTAAAAATATTAATATTTCAGCATTTTTACTTTCATCGTTTATACTTACTTTTGGAGTGTGTCTTTGGCAACGAAAGTAGCTTGTTGCATCGGTAATGTGGACTTTAGGGCCAAAATTGAAACGCTTGGTTCGAAATGCTTCTTGTCATTCCTTTTATTGATGAAGCTACCACTAGAAGCTACCACGTTGATCCATCGTTGATACAACGTGCCAAGTGTCAGAGAGTGCGTACTCATACGTTTAAAGGGTCAGTCGCTATGATTTGAATATAAATTTCTCGCAAGCATGTCAGCAAAATTGGTCGCACGTAACACACGTGGCGGATCTTGCACGTATAATTTATCTGGAGCGTTTCAGGTACTGATGATCACACTTTGCAGACGAGCTCGTCAGACAGTTAAGATACGAGACGTCGTTGCGGAAACTCTCTCTTTTTTTGTTTTTTAAAAAATAAACAATTTTACCACTGGTGCCATGATCTATGTTTAAAATATGGAATTTTTATAGACAAAAACGTAGCCTAGAAATAACTTGAATGTTTAACCATCGCACTGCTGATCTTAAGCTGAAAGCTGTGCATGTGTATTTGTTTTGCACAAATACATTGAAACGTGATAAATAAAACAAGTCTGCGTTTAGATTTGAACTCTGTATTTTCGACTGCTGGTATTTAGCAAAGTTTTAATATTTAATCCACATGCCTGATATTTGCTTGACGCAAAGGCAAATTCCTCTCCGTGCACGCAAACTCAATTTTGTTCAGTGATTAACAACGAAAACATTGCACACAGAGAATATTTAGTTTTTGTCATAAGGAATAAATCAATTCGGCTAATTATAGTAATAAATAATACTTATATCAAAGTTATATATCTGTGTCGTTGAACGAACGCTCGGGCTGATAAGTCGCATTGAGCGAATTCAAGCGCAACGTCGATAAGCCTGCGTTTTTCGTTTTAATGGTTGATCGGGTCCGGGTGACGGCGTTCGACAGACGCCCATGAAATTCGACTCTCTCCTCTGCGAAGCTCGCGGGTGGCCCGGCCGAACGACCGCACCTTTTTGCATTTATCGCTTGTTCTTGAAAGCTCCCTTGTTTTCCCCGTCCTTTTGCGTTATTGACCTTTTATTTCTTTCATTATTTTACCGATGATAAAAATAATCGCAACATAGTTCTAAACAATACTCATTTCGCTCATTGACATCTGTGCGTGGTGTAAGATAGTTTCAAAACTATCGTTTGCTCGATACCCTTGTGCGAAGTTCTTGTACATCTTAATATCGTGTAATTTGAAATGAAAAATATTGCAGAGAATCGTTACGAATGTTTTATTCTTAGTGAGGAGTTATTTTAATTAACTAAATTTAATTTTATTTGTTTGCTTAATTTTTATTGATACAGATGTATGCGATCAACGAAGAATAATGAAACATTACTGCAGAAAAATTATTCGAAATACATCGTTAAATGAGTGGTGATTAATTTCTGATTGATTGTTTATTTAAATAGAGATATTGTATACACATTAAGACGTTATCTACAGATTAGATCGATTTATCCCATCTGTATAATAAATACAAATACATTGATACGTGTTCCAAGAAACTACAGCGATAACAATATTTAAAATTGTATACATATACGGGTGTATATACCAAACTGTTTGTTGGCGGTGTTATTATGGCATTTCTTCACATCAACAATTTTAACAACTTTTTAATTGATTTGAAAACCGCTTATCTTCAGAGATGATTGTCATTATTTAATGTCTTCAATGAACTTTGCATCTCATAATGTTTTTTATTCGAAACAACCATTTCTCTAGCAAAGGAAATATAATTTAATAATATTAATTGTATATTAGTACTTTTTGTATTCTTGCGTTTCGATTAATGTTACGTTTTTTTTTTTTTTTTTTCAATTAAATCCGAGTTTTCATTTTTAATCGAAGAAGTATAGTTTGCAAAAAAATAGGTCTTTCAACGTTTGAAGTTACTGCACATCGATTCGGTATAAAAATGAAATTGATTAAGAATAGGAATAAAAATTTGATTTTTGTTGTACTCAGGGTATTTTTAGACGAAAATATCTAATCTGTATACACATGTACAATAAGAAGCGTTGATTAAATTTAATTAAAAGGCATACAAGATCATAAACGTTGGTATTAGTCAACGATAAACTTCAACACCTTTTACACTCAAGGACACAGATTTATTATATTCATCATTCCTCGAATAATCGTAAAACGTCTGCAAGAAAGTAGCGTTTCCTGCGTTCGAGCGACTTGTGAATGAAAATTTCGAGGTCGAGCGGTCTCGCTTCGGCCACGATTTATGCGCCGTTTCAACATCTCTTTCTCCCTCCTCTCCCTCTCTCTTTCTGTGCGTCTTCACATCAGCACAAAGAATTTCCGACGGGCAACGGAAAAAGTCCTTTTTTTTTTAAGTATTTGTCTGAAATTTCAAAAGTCGCACGTATGAAACAGCGACATTTCTTATATATACACTTTTCGTCTGAAATGATAAATAAAGCAAAGTTGATGAGCGTTTTTGTTCCACCGCAGGTAAGAAAGAGTGATGATTTCTCGTTGTGAAAGACGTCGTCTGAGTGAATCAAATGTTGAAACTGCGCTTGATAAATGATCCGATGTTCAACTTAGTCGCGCGGTGCAATGTGGCAAAGATGCAAGTCTGCGTTGTAACTGCGTTGCAAAACTCTTGTCAGCGGCAACGACCTCCTTCAAGGCTGCAAAGTCAGCCAGCGGCTTATGTAAGTGGTAAGACGGAGAGACCGTCTCGTAGTAAGTCTTCTCTCGTACTCGTGGAACGTACGAGACCAGACTGTTTTTGTTCAATTCGAGTCACGAGTGCCTTTGAACTCCGAACTCGTGACAGTTTGCGTTCAAGCGACACATTTCAAGATTCTGCTTATCGCCAGACCGATCCAAATAATGCCCAATTGGTGGATTCTATAACAGTTTTTCTGTCACCGTTAAAATTCTACATTTTTTAGGTTTCGCGTTTTACTTTTCTCTTGTCGTTGCTGTTGTTTTTTTTTTCTTTTTTGATTTTCCAGCAATGATCGGTCAGATCGTTGGAATACATTTTTGTTTCTTTGCTTAAAATATAATTTTTTTTTTTAATAACAATTTTTAATTTATTCCTTACAATCGTTGTTTTTTTATAAATTATTTTTGTTTATCATTTTATTAATTCATAATCATGAAGTTTTGCTTAATGAATGAATGAATGAATGTGTGCTCTTTGCATTGATTTATTTTCTCTAGATTCGAGAAGTATTTTATTCAAATCTTCCCAATAAAACTATATTTTACTATGATTTAATTACAAATATTAATTACAATGCGTGTTAGGTATAAAGTAGTTTTAACAAAACTTACGATTAGTTTTTTTTTTTATTCTTTAATAATGTAATTGTTTATTACTGTTTGTTATGAACTGACAAAAGTATTTCGAGATTGGTAGAATATGTTAAGCTTGAAACTAACTACGCAAAGGTTGTCGAAACGTATCCTGTAAAGTAAATGATGAAAAATCAATCATTAATGCAATATGAAAATGTACCATTTTTTTTAATTGCCATGGTTGGTTCTTCATGGCTAGTAATTTTAAATTTAATTATAAATAACGGATGGAACTGATCGAGCAATAAGAAGAGAAGATTAAAGCGACCTTGATAAACGAAAGTACTCAAAAAATAAATTATATGGAATTCTTTAATTACATTTAAACTTCCAAATTTAATTTAATCTTTGATGTTTTGTTGAATCTGTTGAAATTATTTCAGTATTATAAATTTTTATACATTTATATATTACAGATTATTGATACATATACTTTTACGAGTTATTATATGATATAATTCAATAAAAATAGCCATGTTATAATTTTATCTATTAATTAATTATTATATAATATATAATTACATATATCAATAGATGAATTAATCATTGCAATAAATATCTAAATTAAGTAGATAAAAAAAGTTAATTAGCATAAAAAATAAAATTTCACGTTAATTCATAAAAAGAGTAATTCATTCAAAGTGGCCGCATTAAAGATGAATTTTAAATAAAATATTTTTCAATTTATGAGATACTTAACATAACATTTTATGATTCTAATCTACTAAACGAGAACAGTTTTATTTGACTGTTTTTTATTTTTTCGTTTTTTCTTTCTGATTCGTTGCTTTTATCATTCTCTTCTATTCTTATTTCGAAATATTTGTGTCAAATGTATAAAATCGGTTCATATTTCGAGGTCACTCAAATCATCAGAATTTTTATGTAGTATTTGTACAACTTTCCTTCAAAATACAACAGAAATATATTCAAAGCCAATTATTATTCGATATCGGAATAATTTGGAGGATTCTTTAACTTTATTTTCAGTACTTAATTATTTGACGAATTTTTAGATTAAAAAATGTTATTTCTCTCGAGAAAATTCGTTCCAATTCAGGTTGAAATAAAAGCGATTTTTAGTATAACTAATCATAGCACACTAAAAAGAAAACAGAAAAAATCCAGAGCGCAATCTCTCGTGTATAATTTATGTGACATTTTCTAATAAATCATTTTTTTTAGATTCAGTAATATAATACAAAAAATCAACATCTTTTCATACCACTTATTACATTATATACGAGTAAATGAAACCGCTATATTTTTAATGTTTTAACTAACTAATAATTTAATAATTAAATGTATAATTTTATTATTTCCGTGCTATATACAATCTTCATTTACAGGCATACTTATTAATTATAATTTTTTAATTTATTTTTTCACGATTGTATTAAGCGAAAAATTTGAAACTTTGAATCCAATGTATCATTGTATTTTGAATTATTTTTTTATTCTAATTTAAGAATATTATTATTAGACAATTTTATTATTCTAAGAAAATTAATTTAATTTTAATTAATATTAAATAGAATGGTAACTTGTGTTATATTTTTCGACATGAATTATAACTTATGATGAAATATAGATAAAAGATATTTTGTAATAAGTTATTTCTTTTATGTACGGAAAGTATTCTCTTACATCAGAAAATTAAGAAAAAATAAAAGCAATGCTATTTTAATATTCCATATGCTGAGTGACATTGCAGTAAAATAGATGTGCTTTAACATGCAAGTAAGCGGCGGTGGTATTCGTATATTATGTACAAGACAACTACCGGTGTAAAGGCACGTACATGCCGAGGGCTAGGCGCGAGCAACGTCATGGCAAAAGCGTGATAACGTTTCAATTACTCGCGACTGTTCTTGTCTGCGATGCGCGAAATAATGATAATAATAATAACAACACCCCTTTAGGCCGTTATGACGAACTCGAAACCGCAATACAAATGACACAATATAGTTTGTGCCTTCTTCTGATTTATCTTCAAACGCTGACAAGTGACGAACTATTTTTTAATTGAAGTAAGTGTAGTTAACTTGTTTGCAGATTATTTCCCGCAGAGCATACATATCACGGTATTATCTTATAATTCAAAATTTGGCATTGTGGTAAATTTAAGGCAATATTATTTTCCTGTACTTGTAAAGATTCTTTATTTAAAAGTTAATTATAACGTTAAAAAAATATTTTGCATTTTTAAATGCTTAATTTGGTGAAATCACTGATTTTTACATATATCTTACGATAATAAGAATCAAACGTCAATTATTCATGGGCCAGTTTGTTTTGCCGATGGTCTGCCGATGATTTGCAAACAGTCAGTCCAAACACGAGTGAATCGTTTCCTCAGTGGCTTGCCAATAATTATTAAAAAAACACATTTCACGTTTGTACGTATCATAGTAGTATTTTTAAATTAATAAATTGTATGCTATTTAATTTGCACGTATAGTAATACTTAATTCTGTTACTATAATTTGAAAGAATTCAACCTCTCGTTGCTCCGTTTTCGGAATTTGTAAGTTTAGTCGATTTACCAATACAGGCATGGTTTCTATCTTTGTCTGACACCGCTTCAACTTTCTTATAGAACTTGAGTATTAAAGGAATGGTACAGCTGGAATTAATAATTAGTTTGAATAATATAGATTGTAAATATTAGTTGTTTCAAATGGAATAAATAAATAAGCAAATAAATAACTGTTTAACAGAAAACTTTAATTACAATAATATTTATTAGCTTTCTGTTTTATTCAAGTCAAATTTAATTTGCAATTATCTTTTCAAATGCCCAGAAAGATAACTTGCCAAATGCTTGAATCGTTTTATTTCAATATTATTAATTATGTACAATATACGTTTATATATGCTTGATTTACATTTTCCAATGCTAAATAATTATAATTGATTCAACGTCCCATCAATGTGCTGTGCATGGACCGATAATTGGCAGGCGGTTCTCACTGTTCATTCGTCGATGTAATTTTATACGACTGTGTCGTCAACGTGTCAGGCATGGTCCAGAAGTCGAGAGTCTGAAATTTGTTATTAATAAATTTTGTAATAATTGAAAAAACACCAGGTTTCGCAACAGTTATATATGCTTAAAAATGTCATACACGCGATTGCTATTTTTTAATAAAAGAACTAATAATAGTCCTATAGTCTATATTTTGGTACATTTTGTTATCTTTTATTTAGTTTGGTAAAAGAACTTTTAATTTATATTCAGAATAATTTTTAATGATGTAACTTTATTCTGTTTGATAGAGTAATCGTTTTAATTTTTAATTTGATTTAAAGACCAACGGTTCAACTGTAAACCTTTAATTTGTAATAAATTTGAATTGAATTTTGCAAAAAAATGTTATCAAACAAATGAACGTCAAAATATTATTAGAAGTTGTTTCTGTTACATGGATATAGATTACTAAATGTAATCTATAATTACTTTAACAATTTCTATTATAAATTTCAAGCGATAAAATATTCTGAAAATAATAGATTTTCATATGAAAAAACGAACGAAAGTCTATTTCATGTTAAACGTGTTTCTCGAAATAGTATTCGAAATATTCGTGGACTAACATGCAATGCCAAAAGACTTTGCATCGAGTGGTGTACCGGAAAAATACATTTAAAATCGCGTAACTTTCCTCCATATATTATATTCTTTTTGAGATTACGTTCAAATTATTCGTCCATGCATACATTATAATATTACAAAACTGTTGCACACATTGACTTATCAGAACAATTTCCATATTTCCACCAAAATGTACAAAACTGCGCTGATTGCATACAAATAATTCTTTTAAACTCATGTAATTTGCTTCGGTGTTAAATGTATCTCTCACATCAAATGCATCATATTTAGACTTTATAATTATAATTATGAAATACAATATTAAAATATAGTTTTACAAATTATACAGTTATATGTCACTTAACATTAAAAAAAAAAAATAATTAATATTTAAATGAAACGAAACATCATAAATTAAATAAACGAATGTTTAAAAAGATTACAAACAGTAATTGATTTATTGTATTATTTTGTAATATTTGATATTGCATATAGAAGAATGCATGTTTTAACAATGAAAACATTCGGTATTAAATAATTACTTATACTTTGGTTAAAATGAACACCTTGACTTAAAACTTTGAAAAAATATTTTGCAAACTCAAACTCCACATTTTCTTACCGGACTTTAAATCAACTAATTTGTTTTTTCGTGCATATGAAGCAAGCACTAATAATAGTTTCTCGTTCATTCACTCGTTAAATTTTATTGCAAAAATTGTCTCCAGTTCGATATTGTTTAGAATTACACGTTTGAAACTTCAGGCACATCGTCGAATGATAAGTTGAACATTATAATGCTAAAGTGTGAACTGCTGCCTCGCTGCTAAAATGGCAATGGAATCTTTAGTGAATGCAAAAGTGCAAAAACAAATGTTTCGCGTGTCTTTTTTTTCGTTATTTACTGGCTGCGTCGAAGCCGTAACTGCTCTCATTTTCTCGTCGTAATTTGTGTCACGTTCGCGAGAAGACGCTCGACTTCTATTTACAGTCCCACTGGATCGTTATCCGCTGCCAAGAATTGGTCGCGTCTAGAAAGGGCGCTCTTCTCCCTAGTCTTTGTCCGGCAATTATTCTTCTTAGGTGCTGAAAAAGCGCTGCGACAACATCGCGAAGGACGAATCGTGCTACGTCTGCAAAATTAGGTCGGCGTTGCGACTGCAGTCGAAATGCAGTTACAGGAATTTGCATTTTTTTCACTTTTGGAATCGCTTTCACAACACAATTTCACACAACTGAAATAAAATCGTCAAACAACTTGAGACTTCTGTTTTGAAAAATATTCGCTTTTTTCCTTCGCTTAATTCCTTCGCGCGATGTTCTTTCCAATCAAATTCAATGATTGGAGTATTTGAATGATCTGAAGTATGTTTATTTAAACAAATACGGTGTTCAATGTTATGCTTATTTTTTCTACGATTAAAAATAATGATTTTGTCAATCCGATTTTGTTGTATTTTTTATCTCTATATTTTTCATTTAAATATAATAATCAATTATTGTACAATACCACGTATTTAATATTTATTAATTATTACTATAATTAATAATATAATGAATAATTTTGATCGAAATAAATATTAATATTTATAAACTCAAACTTTTCCAATTTGAATTTTGTCGTTTCACGTCTCATTTTTCAACACACATAACATCACAGTGAAATAATGACACTCAGAAATTCAATAAGGGACGTGAAACATTCGTAAGTTGTCAGGAGCAGCCTGCGATATTCTAATAGAATTTGTATGTCGTTAAGCAGAGTAACCAGGCGTAATAGAAGGGACTAAGGCTACGTGAGTTTTGTCTCTCACAAGGGACGAAACCCGTCACCAAGTAAAATTCTACATGAGAAACTTTAGCGAGCAAATATGATGCCAATCTCCTCTTTTTTTTTTCTATCTGATTGCTGATCTTTCGTATCAAGGAACAGGGCCGAATTATTCAAACGTAAATTGATTTTTCTTTGTAACCAAAACTTTTGTTCCACCGCGAGCATGGCAGACAGAATTATTCTTATTATCTGTCAAACTGAATATAACTCAGTTCGAAAAATAATTGAAAAAGACCATCGTTTTTCTTTTTTTCCAGTTTTTTTTTTCAGTGGGTTTTTCATTCTTATTCAGTTTTTTTTTTGTTTTTCCAGCGAAATTTTTTTCGCGTAACGTGACCGGACTATTGGTTGAGAAAACAATAGACCCTCTGATTACGGCCGGATTAATCGGACGGCGCTGTCAAAGTTAACCTCTCGAGGTCTTTGTGCGTTAACCTCCTTGTTCGACAAGACTTTTTTGTTTTCGTACGTTTTTTACTGGACGAGTTTGCAAAATGAACAGCACGCCGGGAAATTGGAATTGGTCCACACTGAAAAGACGAACGCCACAATACATTGCGAGTTTCGCAGGTTTTTATCCAAATACGTGTGTCGTTTTACATGCCTCGTCGACTGAATATTTTATTTCAAGAAAAGAATTGCTAACATTCAATTAATGACTTTTGAAATGCATTTTGGACATTTTTGTTCATTTTATTAATGTATAATCAGAATTGCTTTACTTTTTACGTCCTGGAAGTTTCAAACGCTGCATTTCGATGAATGAAAATTTTGACGTTGCAAAATACGTAAATGTATGATTCATCAAAATTATGGTAAACATACAGTTTTTCACGTTGCATAAATTCATACCTGGATTTTAATTCATACAAGATCAACGTTTGAAACCTGCACTGCTATTACTAATTTTGGTTTAAAATATTGATGTGAAATTCACATTTATATCTGTGCAAGAAACTAATTAATATAATAATAAAATAATTAATATAATTCAGAATTATATTTCATAAAAAAAGTAATTGCATTTTAATGAACGGATGCATATAACATTTGCTTTATTAGCAGATTCTATTTAAACATTGTAAGATTTAAAATTCAATTATTGCAAATACAAAAGATACTAATTTATGCTACTTACATCAATTGTTTCTATTTGTACGCGTTGTTTAAAACTCCTGGAATGTAAAAGAATCATCAATAAACTGTAATAATGTTTAGATCTTTATTACAAGTTTTATAATTTTTATGTTGTGTCAATTACGGTAAGGTTTAAATTATAAGAACATAATTATTTCACGTTTTATAATTCAGCGTATACTTGTAGAATTTTATAGCATATAATTTTATCATTGCGCATTTTCTAATAAATTGATAAAAGTAATTTTGTCACAAAATTGCGTTTCAGGTAGGTAAAACTATTTCCAATTAATTGAACAGTCAAATTACAATGCATTAATCGATTGTATTTCATGTTTCTGTTTTCACTATAAATTTATTAATCGCGACTCTGGACATGAAAAATCACTTTAAGTCCTTATACATAAATAAAATGAACTGTAAAAATAATCATTCTCGTATAACAGTGCATATATTTTATTAATATCTATAAACTGAGTATCTAAATTTCATTTCAAACTTCACTTCAAAGCATGTTTTATTAATATTGTACAGCAGCGTTTGCAAAAGTTATAAATCATGTGTTTGCAATTTATTGGAAAAGAAATAAATTCTACAATTAAGTTTCTTTTCCACATATCGCGTCATTGCTTTAAAACATTACACGTGTATCTGAAATGCAATTTCAGCGCGGGTTCTTAGTTTAACAGATTTGTTTGCATTACGAATTGAATTGGTAAAAGACAAATCGTCGTTCAAATCACCCATTGAAATATTGAAAAATAGAATCTAATATGAAAAAAA
>JABFOX010000146.1:0-20543 GCA_022817665.1 Axea sp. ZL-2020
GAAGAATAAAATGCGAGTCTTATCGTAACAATAGCATAACTTAAAAGTAAGAATTATTCCATATTTTTAAAATTAGTTATTAACTTTCCACGCTGAAAAAATCTATTTAATATATATATTTCTAGAAACAAATTCTACTTGAACCATCGAAAAACTTTTTCCGTGATATGTATTACAATAAAATATTCCATTAATTGACAAATTCAATATAATATTCGGCACAGTTTTATTTCAAATAATATTACTTCGTTGTAAACATAAATAATAAATTATTTGTACTTTTTTTTGCTCAAGAAATCTTTTGAAATTATTTTGTCTAAAATTTATGCTTAAATCAACCACAAGAAAGTTATACAAAAATGTACTACGAGACTTGCTCACTAACTTCTTACTTCTTTACATCGCTGACGTTTCATCTGACTTGTTAACACTTTATGTATACGAAACTGTTATATAGACTAATTATTATATTCTTGCTAATTTTGGAATTGCAATAGCATATACATAAATGGATTATATTTTAATTGAAATTGAAATTAAACTTGAAAAAAATGTTATGTAAATTAAAAATGTTAAACTAAAATTTTAAAACAGTAACATAAAATTAAATTTTGCACTTACTTAAGCATTATTTCTTAAAAACATTTTATATATAAGATATGATTTTATGAATATTATACGAAGAAAAATGAATTATGACATTTTACTGAACTTTAGGTAAAGGACATATGACCATCAAAAAGAATAATTTATATATTATCTAAACAAAAATTATTAAATTTATCGTTATTATTAGTAAACTTACAAAACACTAAGATTACCAGTAGTCATTAAGATGATATTTCAAATATTATCGCTGATGGCAATGTGTCTCAACTTAAATCACAGTTCAATAAAATTTAACAACTCACTTTTCTTCGTGTACGTAAAAAGTTTCTTACAACCAGCCGTATTATTTTACTAGAATTACCTAGGGTGTATTCGTGGTAAGTACTGAGCCCAGTTTTTACTGGATTTGTACCAGTTCATTCTTTTATTTTGAACAATCTAAAGGATAATTTGTACTCCGCTTATGTTTTTCGATGAACTAGCAGTGCTTGTTTCAGTTTCAAATTACGACAATTGATATGGACGAGTTCTGAAAAGCACATTTTTAATTTAAATACGATTAAAATAAAATATAAAATAATAATGCATAAATACAAAACAATAAAATGTTTATTTAACAATATATATATATAAAATTAAAGTCGTTTATTTATTCGATATAAATTGAGTTTACAGTTATGAAAATACTTAAAGTTATGTATTTCATTAAAAAAAGATATGTACAAGAACATATACGTTTTATTTCAAATATTAATATATTTTTATTTCAAGTTAACTTCAATTAAAAATATAATCACATCTCGAGTTAAATTTAAAGTTAATGGTATTATTACCCTATAAATTATTTGCTCTTAATTTTACCACTAATACAATAAATATATAATAATAAAATAAATAATAATTATATATTTAATTTAAATAAAATAAGAAAAATGAAATAATTTAAACAATATATATAATGCATACAGCGTGAAGCAAACTTTCCGGAACGATTAAGTACCGAATTTTACTTCGAAATGAAAAATAAAGCAATAAATGCCCAATAAATTTTTGAAAGCAATTTAAAGGTGCTAAAATTTTTCAAATCAGATGTACATGTCAGATACAATAAAAAAAAGTATTTACTTTAACTATATTAAAAATTGTTTATATTATATATCATTCTGTATCATTTATTATTATAATTTTTTGTAATATTTCATTTCTTCGTTAACAGCAATTTAAATCAAATCTTAATAAACCGAAACAAAAATTATTATCAAATCGAAAAATACCATCACGGACTAATTAATATTTATATTTCTGGTATTGTATGTTACAAATCCGAATAAAAACTCAGTATAGTAATTACCGCGAATTTATTTTTATTTTCAAATTAGGTTAAATTCAATCAACAAATGACTCATTTCCAGGAATTTCTTATAGCTAGGACGTAAGTCTTATATGTTTAAAATTATTAATTCAAATACTAAAATTATCTGCACAGTCAGTTACTAAATTGCAACATTTAAATTATTAAAAATCAGTTGTTTTATTCCAATCGAATTACTGATTAAATAATTAATTTTACTCAATGATTCAACGTTATTTCAACTCACATGCAAACAGAAAACCGAACTGATCTATTATAAATGAAGAATATTAAATATAATTAAAAACTATATTACAAAGTTAAAGGTTATTTTTCACTTGTTTCTTATTCAGTTTATATCAGTAGATGTACCATTATAACGAATTAATTATACAATAAAATGTATTATTATACGGCGAAGTTATTAATCTTCTAATATATACATTCATAACGCGTAAAAATAATTTTTTTTATCATCCACTTATGAATTATCAAAAATGTATATCAATAATCATGCACATTGTTCAAAGAAGATTATTTTGAACAATTAACATAATTTTATGGGGATGACAATTGTCAGAGAAGTATAAAAGTGTATTGTTAATGGTAGTCAAAGTGGAAATAATAATGCAATGTCATTAATACAAACACACGACAAAAAGTATCGTTGGAAAATGTTCCTTTAATGATGAGCATATTTGTATAATCATTAATAGAAACTATCCTATATATACTGTTTACTGTGTAATAAACACTAAAATCTCGTAAATCGTTCTGAAATGTAAATTTCATCTGGAATAATTTTTATAGTATTTGCAAAAATTTTTCTCTCTGCATTTGGTAGGAAGTTACATTTTGTATAACAGCATGAATTGTTTACGTAATTTGTCTTTAATTGCAATAGCCCAAAGAATAAGCTGAAGTAGATATCAATTTATCTCCTATAATATCTCATATTATATCGTATCGAGATATCATATCGTATGATAGATTATACCCTACATCTGTATCTTATAAGCTATATCGTACATTTGATCTGAAGTTAAAATTTACTTTACTTTTTAAATACTTAGGAATCAATAAAAATTAATTTAAACTGCAAAAAAAGCAAATTGAAGAAACAAGTATAATCGTAATATTAATTTCAGCAAACTTTAGCACTACGAAGTTTAAATGTTAAACGATGTCTTCAACGTAAATGTAAAATAGTATGTATTATTAATACAATTTACTATCTTTGTATCATTTCGAAACCTTGGGATGATACGAACCGAACAAAACTGTGTCGCACTCGTGCAGAATCTTAATAACTTTGTGCAATACACGGAGCGAAGGTGATAATTTTACAAAACATCTTAATTTATAAATTTGACTTTCAACTCTTTGACTTTTAATTTATTAATATCAAAGCTTAAGAATTAATTTGAAATTTTTATTAAAAAATCTCAATATTTCTGTAGCAGTTGCTACGTTTTCAATTTAAAAACAGCATCAATGTATAATTGCACTTAGAAAATATAATAATAATACAAATAATTATATATAATTTATCTTAAATAAATGAAATTGAAATATTAATTTAGGTTAAAACAGAAAGTACGTCAAGAAGGTATTATGTGCAGTAACTACATTTTATGCGTTATGAATTGTACGCACGAAAAACATAAAAACGTTTTATTAAAGTTTTACTTTGTAGTTCTATTACTTCGAATCTTAAAATTGTAATAAATAAAGTACCATTATTTATTTTATACATAATTCAGTTTTTAATTTGATAAAAGTCTTACATTGTTAAATTTAGGCGATGTAAATTAATTTTACAATGTTCTCGTACTTCAGTCATTAATGTAATAATGTACAAATTTTGCAATACGTGCGTACTAAATTTTAATAAATTATTAAATAATTTAGTAGTGATTCATTTACATGCAACTGTCTTTTATATTATAATAACTCGTGTTTTCTACAAACTTTACGGTTGCTATACACATAAATTCTTTCATATGTAAGTAAGTAATTTCGTTTAAATTCTGAAGAAAATAGCCAGAAAAGTATTTAGATGATATAAAGAAATCCGTTATTACTTAAATATATAATATATGTAATTTAAAATAATTCAATTATATCCGTGACGAATACAATTTATTTAGTTACAGATATTTATTTTGCTTTTGAGAAAAAGCAACAAAATTTAACTATATCAAATATTTTGTTTCCTCTTTTTTGTCGATTTTTACGATTTATTAATTGTTAAATGTATGTGCATTGTGCAAAACTAGTACTGTGGAATTCGACTTTAACTTTTACACAGAGAAAGTTGTTTCAAAATACGTTAAATGTAATATTTTTAAAAATTTAGTATGAATGAATACAAAAATTATTCATATTTACGTACATCATACTAAAGTTTAATTAATATATATGTTTTTAAAATATCAAAATTTTAGGGTTGTATCATACCTGATACCTTTGAGGAAAAAGAATTAATTATATCAATAAGTAATCATTAATAATTATAGGAATAATAAATACATATAACGATAAATATGAACCATAATTAGAACAAAGTTTAATATATCTTTATTCAAAATGTACTAGTTGAAACATTTTTTACCAGTTTCTCCTTTTGCCGTGTTTCTCGTTTACAACGGTGTAACATAATATTACTTGAAACATCGTATCTCATTTTATAATAAATAATATAACTTTATAATTTATATACAATAAGTAAAAAAATATTTTTTGCGCATTAATTGAAAAAAACCAACATTTTTCTAATATGATGAATATAAATTAATAAATTATTAATAAAATAACGGTTTATAAGTATAATGAATAAATTAATAAAAAAAACATTATGATACTTTTATTATGATAGTTATAAAGAAAATGGTTTAACGTTGTTAATTATTAATACAATGTCTTTCTTTATACCTTTTTAAAAACTCATGGCTGTCTATTATTTATTGAAATACATAAACCCTTTATTACAATTAATGTAATTTGAAAGAAAAATAATTACTATTATTACGGTGCGCGATAGTTCAAATTCACTAATGAAAGTGAACGTTAGAACGTTGCTATAACTACGAATAAGCAACTGTTTAATTATATATATAAATTAATTCACTGCTCAAATAATTAAATATCTCAATTATAAAGGGGCAAAAAATATAACGTAATAAAATAATTAAATTATTAAATTAATAAATTATTAAATTTTTATAATATAATTTTGTAATTCTTTTATTCCTCATCGCTTATGTCTTAGCATATTTTATAGATATTAAATATAGTGTACAATTATAAAGTAATTTTAAGATTTTATGCAACAATTTTTTCGGTAAAAACTTTTAGAAATTTTAGAATTAATTTGTTGACAGTCAATATATTAAAAATTAGAACCGGCAATTAAGTATTTGATATTATTATTATCTATAAGTATATATAGTATATCTGATAGTATTATTTTGGTTCAATAACTAATTTCACATCTTTTTTATGTTTATATTTTTTTGAATTAAAAATATTTTAATGTTTTTATAAACAACGAAATTTCATGGAACTTGAAAGAGTAAATGCTTTGTCTCTTGTATTTTTACCTCTGCAACGTAGTTTAAATATATTTATATAAATTTAATTATTTTATGTTTCGTTATATTAATCTTATTAAGAATTTATTTTTAATTATACTTACATTTTAACGTTACATTTATCGTGTTGGAAACTTTGAACGTTAAAAAGCTGATTTAATTTCATAGGAAAGTTTAACACTTTTATTACAATTAATTTTATATTCATAAATCTCAAAAATGACATAGAAAACTATTTAACAATAATTCTACTTATTATAAACAAGAATAATACTACTCGACATATATATCACTCAAAACATTCTCATTGCAGGTCTCAGAAAAGTATATCCATATTATTTCACCTTCACAACGTTCACCAAAGGCCGATGGGTTGGCGAAAAAATTCTTGAAGTTTTCGCCAGAGAATTCCGAGCGCATCCTGCAGAGGAATACGAAAGATGCATCAGAGCCGGAACACTCACTGTCAACTATCAAAAAGTCGACGTAGATTACAGATTACGACATAACGATCTCCTTGCTAATGTTGTACATAGGTAAGTTGGCCTTTAATTTTCAATGTTATATTATTAATAAAATTGTAGTTTAATAACAATCTTAGCATTTTAGCAAAAAATCAACAGTCTCAGTGTTCAAACTACTATTCAGACATATAGATTAAAAAGAATTAACAACTGGTTTAAAGAATAATATAATTACAAATCAACTCCCGCTGAAGTTATAATTTGTTTCAATTACTTGCTTTTCTTAGATTCTTAAAAATATTACATAAACAATAGATTTGCAATTTCATACAATCATGCACGCAAAAACAGTTTTTGTAAAAATTACTGTATTTTATACTGATTCTGACGAACAACAAATTTCGATTCGTGTTTATAACTTTAGTTATCAAAAATTATTAAACTTATATAAATATTATAACGTAGTATAGTACAAATTCTGATAAATAAGATAAGTATATGTGATCAAAGACTCAAAATGTGTAATGGTGCTCAGTTTACATTAGCATTAATATCAACTACAGTCATTTTTATAGTCAATATTTTTACATGTATTTATATAAAATAATTTAAAAAATGTAATATTAAAATTTATTGAAATACATTTCAACATTAATGTAAAAGATAATAATGAACTAAACACAAATGGTTAAAGTAAAATTTAAGATAACTAATTTTAAATATTATTATTATTATAATTAATCTAATTAATTAATTTATTAAATTAATCCAAAATAATTAGAATAACAAATCGTTCATTGTGCTTTAATTATTTAATAACGATTAAAATATAAAAAATCAATTCTGATAAATGTATATTTCTGACATAATTATTTTCGGAAGTATTATGCGTAATAAAATTTAATATTAAGCAGCAATTTATATTTGGCGATTTAATTAGGATATTGATTAATGTACGTTACTGAAATCATTGTGTTAATCATTTAAGTTATGACTAAATTAACCAACACTATGTAAGCTCTGCATAAACTGTAACGAAAATTATGCTTGAAATGGTTTACGACAATCATGTTCTAATGTATAATGTGAAAACCAGCAACAAAATCACTCGTCTCAAAATGCATGAAACGTGTTCAAATGTAATAATATTTTCTGTTTATAATTGAAAACAAAATTTTAAAAACGTTATTACAAAAGTAATGAACTTAAATATGCAATGTAATTATTTATGAATATTGCAAAATTTATTTCTAAATAATATTTGTAAATAAAGATTTTACAGTAATAATTTTTTTGATAGATGACAGATGATAATTTTTTTATGATAATTATTTATTTAAAACACAAAAAATTATAAGACAAAAAAATATTATAATTCAATTTACAATGTTCAAGAATATCATATTGCTTGAATAAATTTAATAAATAACGTATCAGACAGAAAAATTACGACAAAAATGTATTTTAGATTAGTGATTTCACAAAATCCCATAAAACGTAATATAATTCTACTTAACATAGTACGTATTTACCGTACAATAATCCAATAATGAACCTTCACCACTGAGTAAATAATGAATCAATTCTAACACGCATCACATTTCCAGACAATATTTCCAGACAGTATTTACAGATATTTTAATTTAAAAAATTGTCTAAATTTGTAATGCTGTAATTACTCTTCTTTAATGAAAAAACATCTGAAATTTTACACTTAATAATAAATAATCAATAAAAAATACTACTAAATTTACATGAAATTAAAAATATAAATACCATAGTAAAAAATAAAGAGACTTCCAAGTTTTATAAAAGAATCAAAATACGACAAATGATAAAAATATGTTATTTTTATTTTAATTTAATATAACCAGTGAAATAAGAAAAATAAAAGTATAAATCGTCAAGTACTCTTATTTAAATATGAAGACTCATGTACAAATCGAAAACATTTTTAAATTTGTTAAATCGATCAAATAAAAACGTGAAAAATTACAAACTGAGGCTAATGTAAATAAAAAAAGTTTTAAAAAGGATCCATAAATAAATAAATTGAGAAATGAAATTAAGGTAATCGAATAAATATGTGAACGAAAAAAAGTAATGTCATGAAATGGTGGTACCCTTTTGCAATGCGTAAAGCTATTAATACGTGTTACAGCGTATTATCGAATAACAATAAATGATTAATAAAACGAATGATTCACCAAAGATTCGTTATTTAAAAGAACACTATTTAAATAATAAGCGATGAATAAAAATAAGCATATCGTGTTGATAAGAAAAAGAGAAGGTGTAGTTCAATGGAGATCAGGTCTAGGCCGTCTTGTCGTTCATCATTCAGGAACAGCCGAGTTCCTCGCAGTATCCTTGGCATAGATCGAGTCCTTTTAACGCACGCATCGCAGATTAAACTCAAACCAATTTTGCTCTTTTTATTTTCGCTCTTTTATCACTTGAATTATTCGTTAAATCTTAACGTTCCGTTGCTAAGTTTCCTAAGAAAAAATCTGAATTCTGAACATCCGGTATACTGAACGTACAAAATTTTCACAAAAGAATTACCAGCGTTTTTTTTCTTCGCGATATATTAAAATTCGTGAAATGCAAAAAATCCATTTATTTGCATTAAACATTAAATTTAAAAAAGTTTCTTTCCAAAAGAAATGACTCTTTGTTTTACTTTGATGTTTCGTAATCCTGAAATGATGTGAACATGACTTTTGACATTTTGAAACGAGATTCAAGCGGTTATTATGAAAATTATCTTGTAACCTGAGAAATAATTTTTATTAATTATGTTATGATATGTGAAAAATAGAAAAAAAAAAAAACAAACAAAATATACAAACAAGAAAATGTATTCTAATTTTGTAGAAAAAGCGTTCATCAGTAATACATGATCAATGAATAATAATTACTAAATTAACATCCTTCAGTTTTATAATAATCCTTTAACTTTTTCAACAAATATTTTACACATTAAATATATTTATTTAATGTATGTAATACATTATTTACTATGTCTGACAATTTCTACGTTATAAAAATTACTTGTATCGTGTATTACATCAGCGGAACATTTAACGCGATAACAAATTAAAAAAATTATATATAAATGATTTAATGTCGACTAGTAAAATTTTTTAATTATCAAAAATTAACTAGAAATCATTATTTGTTAGTACAACAATAGTCTGCTCATACACATAGAAAAATATTGTGTTTTTATTATTGTAAAACAATTAATTAGTTCTACGGAACTAATTCTAATTCTACGTTTCTAATTATTTGAACATTTTTTTTTTATTTTTATAATATTGTCTACAATTTTGCATCATTCTAATTTATTGAGTTGGTACATCGTTTTATAATAACGTACCAAACATATTTTTTTGATCGGATATTCCCCGCAAAAGCATAGCATCAATAATGCGGAAATCAATAGTGCGGAAAATACACTTCATCGTGAGTGCGAATCGTTTTCACGAAAATTCACGCGGTATCGTGTCACGCTGTACGAATCTCAATCGAACTGGTTTCTCTGATGATGTTGAAAATTGGCGACGATAAGCCAATTAGTACAGCGTTCTTCATTGTCTCGTAGCGCGATTCATGAGGAGTGTCAAGAGACCACGAACATTCCCAATACCGAAATTCCGTTGTTCAAATTATTGCTCTAACGATCGCGATAAATCTTGTGGAGTATCAGCAGCATTTCGCTTTCCTCTACCTTTTATTAATTTAAAATGATTACTGAAAATACATTGTTGAAAACTAATTGACAAGTTATAAATAATAATTAATGCATGGCTTTATTTATGATAAAAAGTATCCTTATACAACAATGAGATGAAATTAATTTTGAGTACCAGTGAAAAGTAAAAGAATGTAATAATTATAAAATATATATTTACTTTTTCTTTAATTTTATTGATTTTATTCAAATTTGTGTTGTTTCAGTTTGTAAAATATTAATAAATCTCATACATTTTTAAAGATATATCTCTTTAATTGTTAAAAAATATATTAGGAAACAATATTACTTGTAATTGTATTGCTTCTCTTTTGTTAATTTTGTTAATTGATTGCAATAATTGCAATGGCTAATTTGTACCTTAAAAGATTTATAACATTGCTTATTACAGCTGATCATTGTACATAAATTATTATATTTAAAGAACAAAAAAATATTTTCAGATATTAGAAAAATTTAAATAGAAAAAATGCGTAAAATTAATCTGTTTATTTCATATAAATTTTATATTAAAAAGTTTATATAAACATTCATAAATTTTATATAATTAAAATGATAAACATGTTAATTTGTTTATCAAACATCTGAATGAATGTAGTTTATAAAATATTATCGTACAATGATCAGAAGTAATTAGAGTATTATGAAAATTATGCTGCTTAAAATAATAGTATCATGAAACTTGTAAGCAATTTTGTTTTATCTCAAAGAAATCTAAAACGCGCAATAATCCATGTAATCCTTGTTTATAAATAATTTTGCACGAATATATGAATTATATAACGTGTTTAAAGCAGATATATTAATTTTCAATACGAATAATAAAATATGTTATTTTAAAATAACAAATTAACGTTTAAAATAACTTTTCAGCAATAATATAAATTTCAGTATGTCAATTAACAATATCATTTTTTAATATTTATGTATATCCATTCGGTTGTTAATGTATAAACAAATGATTAATATAGAACTAAACTCAGCTATATTATGGATAGTCGTATATTACGGATAAATATTAAAGATTATTAATAAAGTCTAAATCAAAAATAAATAATAAAAAAGTTTGTAGATACTTCAAATTATTTATATACTTTGCATTATATGTATATTAATCTATTTATTTGATTATTTTAATTTTATTTAAATTTTTTCAATGATTACAGTAATAATAATTCTTTTTCTGTGACTTAAAAACAATTTATTGAAACGAAATGGTTAATGAATAGTATAAAAATCTGGTAATATAAAAAGCACTAAACTATACTAAGAAAGAAATTGCTTCGGGTAATCATACTGACTTTGAAAATTGCATATTCAAAATGTTTTATTCATAATCGAAACAATCTTATCATCTCACATTGTAATTAAAGTTACAAAAGGTATAATTTGCAATGTTATAATTATATTTCTGTTTGTTAAATGTATTGCAATACATATTTAAATTAATAATTTATTTTGCACGATGTTAATAATTCTTATTGCAAATAAATGAATCTACTTTTTCAACTACAAATATATAATTTTACATTAAAAAGTTAATTCATTTTATTGAACTAAGTGACAAATTTAAAATATTACTTTCGAAAACATTCTTTTATTTATTAAGCAGTTATACCATAGTTTAGTGCAATAAAATATTACTAATTTTTAAATGAATGTGTAATATATAAACTAAACTACGTATCAATTATTTTAATATTAAATTAATCCATATTAATGTGGTAAACTCTAATTTGATTCGTTTTACTTTGAGATATATTTAAATGTTATTAAATTATTATAAAAACATTGTTAAATTTTAGTAAATAAAGTTTACAAAGTTTTTAAAAGTTACATTTTGTAATAACAATTACTAGAAATAAGTTCTAATTGCTTTTCATATGAAGCTCAGCATTTTAATAAAAAGTAGCCAACAGGTCAGTAATCTCAAATCCTCTTAAGTTAAAAAAATAAACCGTACTAAAAATATTGCCTTCATTTTGCAAATCTTAGCTAAAATTTATTTTTGCAGTATCAAACATTTTGTAAAATAATGTTTTTACGATTGCGTTTTTAATAGCTAGTTAAAAAACATATCATTTTTATGAACACACACAAATATATATTTATGAAATATAAACATCAAGATGCAAATTACACAAATAGAGTTTTTAAGAATGATGAATATAGCATTTAACTGTCTTTTAATTTGTTAAAAAATTACTACTTTTATCTTTACTGCATAGAAATTAATTTTCGTTTATAACCGAAATTTTTTAATTCTATAATAATAGTTGTTCTATTAAAACTTCATTCTAACTATTTACTAAAAATAAATTGAATTTGAATTGTTACAAATAATTTTTAAATTAATTAAATTTATACAAATTTTTATTTTTACGCATTATAGTTGGAGATTTCAAAAAAATATTTAGTTGATAAATAGTAATTATCTTGTTTTTTAATATTAATAATCCAAAATGAATTTATACTTTATGCTCGATTTTACACAAAAATAATTAAAATTTTACTTGAAAAAACATACATTTCTGTCGTTGCATATGAGCGAAGAATTCAATATAATAAAAAGTTCAATATTTTATATTTTAATCAGAACAAACATATTTAATTTCTCTGGTACACTTTGTAAATTGTTCAGCATATATTAAATAAAAAATTTTTGCAGTCATAAATCAATAATGCAGTTTAAAATATTACCGTACTGGTAATAAAAAAATATAAAGATACACAAAATTATCAACATTAATTGTACTATAACAAATTTACATTTACCAAATATATTAATACTCGTATTAATATAAAACGCATTTCATATCTTTCGCGTTAAATATTTTCGCAAAAATACGACAGTGAATTTTGGTGATTTCCACTGGACCAAAATATTTTCGCTTTTACTTTGCTCTCAAACATGAACTTTATTACTAAAATAATTAGTAAAAAATGTACAGTAATGAAAACATTAACATAAAATGAATTATACATTTTAAAAAGATTTAAACGATACTGGAATTGCAACAAAAATATGAAAAATGTGATATTTTACGTTACACATAAATTACATAACATTGATTAACACAATATCGAAGAAATCAGTTATCTCACGTTCTGTAGCGAGGACTACAGTTTTTTCCACGTAATTTTTACATCTGGACTACCCAACAGCTTAATGATCTGTATCATTACAAAATTATGAATGTAAAATGTAGATAAATTAATACATAAAAGATATTTGTACTCTTATTACAGGCTTATGATAATAATTATAATTATAATTATGATCGACATCATAGCCATTTTAATTTTGTTAAATGACAATGTACTATTTTTAATAAAGATAAGAAATGAAAATGCCAAATTAAAGAAAGTTATGAAAATGTTTGAATCGAAGTAACCGCATTATGCAATAACATTCATTTTTATTGACTTCCACATTAGCTAAAATTACATTCAGAAATATGCGGAATGATCGTCAATATCTCCGATAACTGACTGATTTTCAAAGTCGTCAAGATATGCTATTGATTCTCTGACAATGTAGGTTCTTTCTACGATTTGAATAACAGACTCACGGAAATAAAATAAGGGTAAAAAGTTTTCAAGGTACCAATATCTTCGAGCGAAGTGTCACCTTAACGCGAATCATATTTTATCAAAAAGTTTATAATAATATTTACATAACAGTTTTACTGTTCGTTGTAAATTTGTCATGATACATGATTTGTGCCAATGTGTCGCATTCGTTGAATAATAAATAAGTTTGTTTACATTACGTAACAATGAAATATTGTAGATCTTTGAAAATAATAATACCTTTTTTCATATTTTTACAATGGGGAATTATAAAAAGTCTAGTCATTTAAAATTATTTTCTGTACAATATATTTTTAAACATAAAATCATATAATATTTAAAAATATTTTTTAATTCAATATATTTTATTATAAATTAATAAATGAAAATACAGATATTTATTTGTTTAAAGAGGAACTAGGAATAATTAGTAAAAATATGATTATTTATGGAACATTTAAGGTATTTTTAATCAATGTTTTTAATTTAAATAGTTTTTATATCGAAAAAAATTATTTATGTGATGTACAATAATTTTTTAAATCTATTAAAATAATCATATAGTTATTTATAAAACAAATACAAAAACATATTATACACTATAAAACATACTTATGCTGTATTGTATAAGCATAGTCGAACAAATATCCAATTATTAGTAATACGATTTCATGTACTTTTATGCATAAATATATGAATATTATACATCTGCTTGGTATATTAGAGATGTTTAATTTGTAATTTGGAGAACACGCCAATATTCAAATTTAATATATTACTGTAAGAGTACGCTAATGATGGCTCAACAGAATAATGATTGCTAAACTGAAAATAATTTGTGTTGCATTTAAAAATTCATTAAAATAAACTAAAAAATAATTTATCACTAGTAGATTATGCAACCTTTAACTTTATATTTCATTGCAATAAAATATAGAATTAAATAATACAAAATTATCAAATTAAATATTACTTCTTAGAAAATGAATAAAGAGCAAGTCTCTAATTAAATGTCATAAATTAAATTAAACAAATAATTAATAATAAATAACATGACTTTGTAAACAAAAAATGTACACTTTAATTTTGTTTGTTTTTTTTCCAATGATTTTGTTAAAATTATTGAAACTATACAATTGCGTGTTTTTATGGGTTTGTAGCTACAGACTTTTTTTACTTATACGATTATAAATCATATAGCATAAAAAAACATTCCTATATGTCATTTTCCACGTATTCATGATGTGATTTGTATGTAATTTTACGAATAGTAAATTAGTGTGAAGTAAAGATATTATTATGTTTGAAGCTCTAAAATCACTAATCATTGCATCGACATTAATGGTACATTATATTTCGAACTGCAGTGTTAATTATAAATGGTGTAATTATAAGTCCTATTCTATTACCAACTTTACAGCATGTTTCAATACATGCAATACATTTCATTTTTATACAATACTCTTAAACATGAAAATATTCTATTTTTTACATTGAAAGTAATTATGAAACATTTTAATAGCATCAATTTGTAGTAGATTTCATATCAAAATTGTACTTTAGAAGTTTTTATTTTCATGTTATAATGCAAAACTTCATAATTAAAAAGTTACGTATTCTGTTACTGTAATTATAGTATATTTTGTTCTAAAATATTTTGTGTTTATGCGTTAATAAATTAACTTCAAAATTAATATAATGTATTTTACATAATGAATTCAAATTTTCATTTTTAGTCATCAATTCTTTGTTTATTTTGTTTGTTTTTATTATTATTATTATTATTATTATTATTATTATTATTATTATTATTATTATTATTATTGCTATTGCTATTACTCATTAATTAGTCTTCTGAAATAATTTTTTTTATGTTAAAAGACACCTTACTCAAAGGTAACGCAGTTATAATTGAATTCCATTCAATTTGTAATTTAAAATAGTTTTCTTTCTTTAATTTATATTCTCATTCGTGGTGTAAAAGCAAGATAAAAATGTTATCTGAAATCATACAATGGACGTACAATTTTAGTTTTCGAGATCGTCAAAGATGAATATATGAGAGGAAAAACGTTTTGCTCCTCAAAACACAGCCTCGGACACCGCTCGTAAAAAGTCATTTCGTGTCGCTCATACAGCAATCATCCGTTCTATTCTTCGTAATCGATGGTCGCAGACGAAAAGGGCTAGCGCACTTTTTCTTTCTCTTTTTCTCTGATTTATTTATTTTTCCTGGTGTTTTGCTTTTGCGTTGTTGTTGTTGTTGTTGTTTTTGTTGTTGTTGTTCTATTCATGTCCATCTTTTTCTTTTCCTTTTTGTGTTCAACTTTAATTTTCGATAACCATGACTAAATTGTACGTCATCGCGATTCCTCGATTCAATTTTCAAGAAACTCTGAAATACATAATCTAAACGAAAAGCGTTCGCTTTTTGCGTGACTCGCTTATACGTAAATCCCGCTTTGTGCACACGCGCTCGAGCTTTTTCTCTCAGTTTCGCGGCTTTCAAACTTTCCATCCACTTTGTCTGTCTTTCGCGAACGAATGTCCCAACTGACTCATTTCTGTGTAAAAAATAAACTTTTCTCTCTCATTTTTTTTTTCATCTGTTTATTAGTTTTTTCCTGAGCTGCTTTCTACTATTTCACGAAAATAAGTTTCTAGAAAACATAATACATTTTACAAATTATTAAAATTAAAATCAATCAACAAGAATCATCGGAAGTAAAATAAAATCCACTTAAGCAGGCATATTGATTCATTTAACAATTATTTGGATTGTGTAAAAGTTCTGTACAAAATAATTTTTTCATACTGCTTGAAATGTTTAAAAGCGAAATAAAAAATATACTGTCATACTGAAGTTTTTAATATTCACGATCATAAAAAATTGATATTTTAATTATAAATTACAATTTAATATAACGTACAATTTAATAAACAAATAATATATTGTAATAATACTGAAATTAATTTTTTTATTATAAATTTATTAAACGCATTCAGCGATTATCCATCTGTCATACTGTCTATATTATTGTAAAATAATGCATTTATTTGGTATATTTGACAGTTTTCACATTATAATTATTCAAAGAATCGTGTTTCTTAATAGTTAAACACATGTGCAATTATTATCAAAATATGTAGTTAAATTAACCCTTTTGATGAATATAATTAAATATTATATAAATCCATATAATGTTTTCATACATTTTTTATATTTATAATGAGATGAAACTTAATCTTACTTTAACGATATGTTGTACAATCTTTAATAAATAACAAAATACCTACAGCTAAAAAGACATATTAAGTAATGTCTAATGAGAACAAAATGACTCACAAATCCACCGTCGTATAATATAAAGATATATTAGAGATTAAATTAATCTGATGCTAAAATGTAATCATTAGGAATGAGGACGGAAACTAGAAACAAACCACAACTGTAAAATTTAAAATGATAAACTAGTCTTCAAGTAACCTAAGCTAATTTTAATTTTGATAAAATAAGACTCAAGTAAAATGTCAGACTTATTAATACACATTATTATTCTTATTAATTATAATATAAGACTTCCAAAAAAATTATATATTCTAATTATTGAAACATCGTTAATAATAAACGTTTTTGCCTGAAAACTAATTTGCACTGTTCATAATTTCAGAACTACAAAAACGTAATAAAATTAATTATATTTTTTATTTAATTAAACATTTGAAAATATAAGTTACTGTTAAATATATTGTTTAAGATATCGGCAAACAACGGTAAATGTTGTAAAATTATATAAAAATAGAAAATATAACAATTAAAAGAAAAGAATGTACTTATATTTATAAAAGGTGGAAACAAATTTTAATACAATGAGAATGAAGAAAACGTTAATATTACACTCCCTGAGCAGTTCAATTAATAATATCCAAATTAATGAAATATACGACATGATGCCAAAATATTTTTCATAATATAATAACAAAAGTTAATAATTTATTAAGTAAAATTATAATCACGATTACAATGTATTGTTTAACTATCTCTTTTATGATATTATTTACATATTTATAAATTATAAGTAAATAAAAATCTGTTCGTATCAATAATTGTAATTAAATTTTATTATACTTTTTTAATTTCTTTAATTTTAATTTAATAATACTTATTACAAAACTTTATTTCTCAATAAAAATTAATATTTAATAATACTATTTGTTTATATTACATCAATTATTTTAATTTCAAATTTCTTTGTTAAATTAAAATGCTCCTAATTACAATTTACATTTGCAATTGTTTACTGAAAGTACATTTTTAATTATGATTAAAGGAAATTAGTGAATATTTTCTTTAATATTTATTAATATTTCTCGATGCTTTAATTTTTCATGTTTGTCGTTGTTTTATTGTATTTCATGAAATTTATAAAAAATATATAAAATATTTATAAAAACGACTGTAAATCCGAACATCTGAAGGATTCGAAAACTCCTGACTTTGCTTTTTAGGCGGCAATGTTAATATCTTTTTATCTTTTCTTTTGCCACAAATCCCCAATAGAATCGTTTCTGAGGTATAGAAAATACAATAGAGATTAATCTTGTTTTAACTTTATAAATTTATCTAGTATTTATATCACTTTTTTACAACTATAAGAGGTATGCAACAAAAATTCAGATCTATTAAATTATATATCAAAATCAATAAATTCCATATCAAAATCAATAAATTCCATATGAATTGAATTATAGATTACGTTCTTCAATTGTTATAAAAGTTGTTAATATAATATTTTTAAAAAAAGTGGTTTACAAAATGTCACATGGCATTATTCTATTTTATAGCGTTCTTTACAAATATAAAGAAATTTTATTCATAATTTATTGTATATCATTTTTAAGCATGAAAAGTTTCGATTTGATCATAAATAAAAATATGGAAATCAGTTGTTTCATACCATACAGTATGTATCATGTTCTAATGTTATTTACAATGGAATTGATTTATAGTTATTTAAAATAAAACTAAAAGCAATAAAATTTATAAAATACAAAATGTAATAAGTTATTTTAAAATTTTATTTATACAACTCATTTATGGGTATTATATCATAACATACAGAAATCTCAGCATGTAGAATTGCATAATATATATTTAGACATATTCTGATTATTCAAATAAATTGGTATGTTCAAATTGCAATTTTGCAAATTATCAATCTAAATAGTAATATTAAAAATATGTGGAACTAATGAAATCCATAAAGTTCATGATTTAAATAAGTGTTTGTATACAATAATAAATAAATTGTACAAAATATTTTTTCTAATTTAATTTTATATTAATCAGAAGAGTTTTAGCCGTTAAGAACAAGTTTTCAAAGTTATGACATGAAAATATATAGCTTAAAGTGAATTATAATTATAAACTTACTTTAAGTTTCTGAAATAGCAAGAAGTAAAATTATATAAATATTTTTAACTTTAAATGTACAGTTTTATAACAATTATTATAAACAAAAACCTTTTTTAACGTAACAAAAATGTAGAATTTTTGATACACAAAAAATTACACGTTTTTAAAGAAAAAAAGCTAATGTCGCAACTTATGTAGAAAAGTAGCAATATGTCCATTTACTTTATGGAAATCCACTAAATTTTATATTAAAAACATAAATATAAAATGTCATCTGTGTATCGAAAATTTTCCTAATAGTTACACAACTTATATACAGAAATATTTCATTTTATTTTTATAAGTTTACATGGTGAAAAAAATCTAGTAAAATTCATTATACTTTCAACGAATTAGAGGATAATTTACCTGGTGTAATAAAATATAATTAAATTAATAGAAAAATTGTATATACTGTTTTGTATTAAACTTTCATTGTGATTAATAGAAAGTATATTATTTTTTGTTTAACAGTTTTGGTGAATTTCACAGTGACATGAAAATAATTTTACAAATAAACTTTAATAATCAAAGTACAAATTATGCATGAATAAATTGTAGTTATACAATTTATTATATCTTTAAATAACAGATATAATTTTCACTACAAGTATGCTCAATTACAATGTTTAATATTTGTTCTGCAATGATGTGACATGGTTTTTGAATTCTTTAAAAATGATATTGCTCTCGGTAAAATACTCAGACTATCAAATGAGCGCGTTTCCAAATATTTACGATGCGAGAAACATTTAATAATTTAATTGTGTTTTAAATACAGAAAAAGTAGCAATAACTCGATCGTGCTTTAACAAACTGAATATTCATTAAATGTTAATTTTTTTTTTTCTTTCAATAATGCATATTTTTTGCCCACTCTTTTCGATCTAATACCGTTTCGATTCCTACTGTGAATATTGACATGAAATATACCCAAAAATGTTAAAAATAATTTTATATAAAATACGATGTAATATGATTTACTTTCAAATAAATAACATTCAATAGCTATATTTTAATATTCATTCAAACGGAATGTATTCGCAATAAAAATTTTAATATCTTCACTGTACATGTGAATGAATAATCAATTCACGTTCATTAATAAAATAATTATTTTGCTGTAAGCCATTTATAAAAATAGCTGATTTTCTGTAATACATTGTTTATAAATAAATTTAATAACACTATTTCATTTATTATTATCGGTTATTCCTAGAGTAACAAGTGTAAAGGTCTTTTTCCCACTATATTTTCTTTATTTGATTGCTATCAAATATCAAATAAAGTTACATTAATTAAGATTCTTTTACCACAAATGTAATTGAAATGAACAAAATTATACATTGAAAGTAAACAATTTTCCTTTCTTAATTTTAAAATAGGAATTCTTTAATTGATTGTAAATATATTATCTAAGTAAATACATTACGTTACATTAATTCAACATAGTTTAAGTAATAAAATAATGATTGATTTAATTACAAAATCGAAGTATTTGGTCGGTATATTTGTCAGTCATTTTACGATTATAAAATATATAGTTTAAGAATGTTAGAATAACAATGTTCACTATTATTATTGTAATATACTGTAATATTTCCTCGAAATTTAATTATCATACAAATAAAAAATCTAATAATAATTTGTATATCAAATAAATCATATAATACTTAAATTTGCATTTGTTAATTGTATTTTATAATTTTCATTAAATTACTTTTATTTTTCTTATTTTTGT
>JABFOX010000147.1:0-20506 GCA_022817665.1 Axea sp. ZL-2020
CCCTATTTTTGTTTGCGTGATTTTCACTGGGTCCAGCTAAGCTTGGTACGATTTGCTTGCGTTACTTTTTAAGGACACGCGACCGCAAGTTTGCGCTAATAATGAAAGGATAATTGATGCACTAACATCGATTCGAATTCAGGCAAGGGTTAATCACGAGGCACAGGCTTTTCTTAGCATTTCAACGAATACGGGAAAATTGTTTCGATCTAAAATAACAGCAGATATAAACTTAACAAGGTGTTATAATATCTAAATGTTCTAAATTAATATTAATGTTGAATAGCATAACGTCGGTTGCTTCAGTAAGTTATCAATATCAATTTAAAACATTTTGATGTAATATTTGATAATTAACTTTATATCAAATGCTATTCTATTAACATTTTCTTCGATAAATAAATTATTTCCCGTGTAGGTATAATGTCTGATTGGTAACTTAGCTATGTTTTTTATCATGCCGTGTCTGTGATGTAACGTAGATAATGATGAAGCAAATTTTTTTAGCCGATAACATAAATTTAAAAAAAAAAAACAAAAAAAAACAAAACTAGACACTGTGTTCATCTAATTAAACAAATAAAAGAAATTTCTGATGAAAATAGGCTAGATCTATGTTGCTGGTCAAAAAATTGTTCCTTTAATTTTTTCCAAAATGAACGAATGAAAAATTCAAATATTACATTTGAAAAAAAATACATTTCTTTCAATTAAAATTTGAATAACAGGTGCCAAGCTGGTTTTTCAATAAAAATATATAGATAAAAGTACATTTTTCAATATGAATTTCGATTAAGAAGTCGTACTAACTTTTATGTTTTTCACGCAGTATAAGTTAAAACTTGAATTATGAAAAAAGCGTTAATCAAGCCCGTTAAAAGCAGGAGTAGATTGGAATGCAAAAAAATTTGGATAAACGCTCATTCAAATTAATGTGCGCAAGCTTTCTCTTTCTTCAACCCTGTATATTTTTCGACCCATATTCTTTATTCTAATTGACTTTAAATAACGTAATACCTCTTATATAGAAAGTATCATTTACTCACAGTGAAAAGCAACGCGGATTAAAGAATTATTGTTTCGAATTTTTTTGTTTTTATTGTGTTTTTTTTTAGTACAAAAAATAAACGAAAGTTTCATATATCTTACAGAATTGATAAGTTTTAACAGAAAATTAACTTTATCTAACAAAATAGACTTTTATTGGTAGTAAATAATAGTTGTTACATACTGTGTAATGCCACTTTAATTGTATATTTAAAGCAAGAAAGTATAACTCTTAATAATTCACTAGAATAATATTCAATATGTTATAATTAAAAAAATAATGAAACCTCTTTTTTAATAGCTATCAAATTTTAGTAATTAACCACCACCAAAATTATTTTCTCTGTTAATTCTCCAGAACTAATTACAAACTATACTACGCATCAAAAACACTACGTTGCTTCAGGTAAGCATAATCCATTTATATTGAATTATTATTTTTTATGCATAGAATATATTATTACTAGTATTATTTTTTAATTAATTTATCTGAATAACAAAATATAACATTTTTCATGAAAATTCATAAAAATATTAAACTTTTCAAAGATTGTATTGTTTTCTATATCGGAATTATTTTTATTTACTGTAAACATGCTCATTTTTGTGCATATATTTTTAACGCATTATTAATCGTAAATAAGTGCTTAAAAATACTCAACACTTCTGTTTTGATTTAATAAGTGTTAATAAAGTTCAATTAGAAAAATTTTTTAATGTACAAATCATTTATACATTAAAAACATCTGTTTAAAATAATAATAATAATGTTAACAGTAAGTTAGCAACGACAAATACTACTGATATAAGAAGTAGCATTATATCAATATATATTCTTGTTTAAAGATATCAGATTACATAATAAAATAAACTTATAATTATATTAAAAGTAATATACGATTGTGTAAATATTTTTCTTAAACCGTATTATAATACATATTTAAGTCTTGTTAATTATATTTTCCGGTAAAGTTTAACTTTTAAGACAATATTAACATAAAGTAGTTTTTTTTTATATTTTTTAATTCTTATTTTACTTATTTTTTAAGTCATTTTTTAAGTCAAGTGCTTTGTTTTATTATTTTTTTTTCGTTTTAGTTATTATTTTTCAGTCAATGCTGAAAGCACATTTACTTGTTATGGCATATTAGTTGTTTGCTGTTAAAATTTAGTTTAGAACTTTGCAATTGGTAATAAAACCTTTTCATAATATTAAAATAAGCTTGTTATGCATACGTTATATATATAGAAAATAATAAAGTTATTATGATTTAATTTTCCGCATAAGCATGCATATTTTACACGCGCAAATCGGTCTAACAAAATATATGCTTTTTGGTTTTTCTCGTCGACGACATTCTCTCGTTATTCGGGGTTTTGGAATAGACCAACGTCGGCAAGTCTGGAATACAACAATATAGATCATTTGGCATTAATTTATAGATGAAAGACACATGTATAATTTAATATTTAAAAACGATTAAACGCGTTTCAATAAACTACTGAAATAAAAACAATATTTCAGTTGTAATAATTAAATATCGTTCGAATGAAGTTATACCACTAGATTGTATATCTTATTAAAGCAAATTAAGTGTTCATTTTTTCTTTAATCCTGACAATGAATCTTTCCGCTCCATTACTCAAGCATTCGCGAAATAATCAATTATCATGACTTTACGTAGTAAAAAATATTAACAATATTATTATCAATAAATGTATTTTGTAATCATCAAAACAGTTTTGTTATATAAATGCAAAAAAATCTATTAGTACGTGAATTACGAACATTTAGACGAGCAAGTTGAACTTACAAATTATTTAATTGGATAGTAAATTTCTTTCAGGTTCAACAACCGAAGCGTTAAATCTAAATTTGGTAATTGAAAATCGTTCAATGAACTCATAATTTCGATGTAATTGAACGATCCGCGAATTTCACACGTTTGTATAATTTTAAATCGTTTTTATGTTCTCATAACATGACTAATCTCACTTTCATGAATCTATTCGAAATAGATTGTACATAAAACTAACAATAAACTTTAATAAAATGCCTAATAAAATTAACGAGAAGTGCACTGAAATAAAAGAAATCGATATAATCTTACCATTTTCATTGCAATAAAAGAAATTTACATAATTTGCTGTACACTAGAAAAAATGGATCCGTTTCACTGATTTTATTTTCACGAGGTGCAAATCGATCATAAAGATGTTCGAAATGGGTCGCGAAACGTATTATGCAGAGGAAACGAGTATCATCAAATGACGTCGCACAGACAAATCGTTGATTTGCATTCGAAGAGCTTCTAGAGAAAGTCTTATGAAATGACACAAAAACGTACTTTTTCAAACTCATAAACGTACATTTCAATTTCATAAAATCATATTTTTTAAATTGAATAATTTGCGTTTTTTGAAACAAAATTTATAAATTTAAACAAAAACTAAATTCCAGACAAAACATTATTAATTTCTATTGTGAGGTTAACGCAATAAAAATGATTTATTAAAACCAATTTTCAAATAACTTGAATTCTTGTAAAAAAATGTGACGTTTATTCAGGTTTATCTCTACTTTTCTATTTTTTTGAAGGATTGATGACGCGTGACGTAGTTTGCATCAGTATACCGTACAGCACGGTCTGAGAATTTCGATTGCAATTATATCTTGGAGAAAAGGGACGTCTGCGGTTCAAGTAAAATATTGACAAGAAAGTTTAGAAATATTAGATCCGCTTGGTCAACCATTGACGCAGAAATATCCCAGATTAAACACCTATATTTTGGCTTTTATGGATTTCCACATGAAAAATATTAATTGCATCCAAACTTTCATATGTTCATATTAATGACGCATGAATGGTGCATGTTATTATTCAGTAAAAAGTAAATAAAATTATTATTTAATCACTTGAATATATCAAAATGTCTTGAAAAATAATCTCGCGGAATTATAAAACGTGTACCTGTCATGGGTTGATTTTTCAAATAGTTTTTTGACTTTCATTTTTAGCGAATAAAAATATTTAAAAATACAGATAGACCCATTTGTAAATGATAAAGTCGATAAAGTAGATTGCGATTTATAACTTTTCAGATAACATTCACAATTATCTAATGCAGTTTTCTGGGAAATCCTTTCACCAAGTTAAGACTGAAAACCATTTTACCGACGACTCAACAATTCCTACTATATCGAGTACAAGTACACTTCACCGAAGTGTTAAGAATACATTTTTTGGTGAAAAAATAGCAAATTAAATTATTTATTTATTTAATTAATTAATTAATTAATTTTACTTTACAAAATATAATATGCTTAACGTTGTTTATTAGTAAATTAAAAGAAAAAACTATACACAAGTAAATGAAAAAAACTAAATACACGTATGCAAGGAAAAAAAAAACTAAAATACTTTAATTAGAAGAAGTTGTACGTGTATTAATAGATTTTTATAATAAAATTAATTTATTATATTACGTATGAAAAAATGTTCTTATATACGCTAAGTTCACTTTAATAAAATAAGTCATAATTTTTGTATCGAGGAACAATATTCCATCGTTAAATTATAATATAAATTATAATTTCTTAAATATTTTTGCACATTATTATTGTGCATCAATTTCAGTTTAAATTAATTACGGATATTCAACAATTTATTACTAATATATATTCTAATTTATTAGTAAAATATGCTTTTTATTGATAATATAATGCATATAATCCAGATTAATTGGAAACTATAAAAATACAATAACATATTTTAAAAAGTAAAATGTAAAATTACTTATTCATTTGTTATACCAATGTTCATGCTTAAGATTGGCATTAAAGTTTAAAAATAACGCAAATAAGTGTGTACTATTACAAATTGTTTCACACACACAAATTGTATATAAAGTAATGTAATTTTAATCTTACTCTTAAGTGATCGGTTTAAAATAAACTTAAATTAACTTTAATAAAATAATCTTTTGGCCATAAAGCAATATGTAATTATTAATACAATTTATTGAGCATTTGCCATAATAACTCCTTTAAAGTTTCCAATCTAGTTTTGTTTTGATTTATAGTATTATGTCTTATGGAAAAGTTACACAATTTTAAATTACGCACTCTCTCCTTTTAAAATCAACAAGAAATTTCACGTAATAATAACATAATAAATTATTTCCTTGAATAACAAAAGCAACAAACGTGAATATCTCAAATCCTAGAAGCCATAATTTCCCTCATTCTTTTCCATTATACACAGTTAACGTAATGATGATTCTTTTTCAAATTTCAAAAGCAGCGTGTTACCCAAATGCCAATTTTCCACTTTTTTCCACAACGCATTTAATGAATAATATCCCTACTTTTCGAGACTTGAATGACAAAACAAGTTTCTTGAAGTCGTCTATATTTCTTGTCTACATCCCACACCTGCAATCATGAGTTCTTTTTTATTCAGACGCGCACAGGCATTGAGACGATGTTTTGATGTTGTCCGCCTACGTAATCGCAAAAGTTGTAACTTCTGTTTTAAAGACACGCAACGTATAATATTAATTCTTTATGAACTTCAAAGTTTATTGTACGCGAATAAATATATAAATGATCACCAACAGAAAAATAGTTATTTAAGGAAATGCTCCGAAAGTCACATGTTTTGTATTGCATTACAAATACTTTTAAAGAGAAAACATTAAACACTATCCAAATGAATCAACAATCGAAATGAATATTTAACACGATATGATGCGACATCAAAAATTATTCAAATATAGAAATAACGATATCAACAATTACATCAGTTGAATATTAAATCTCGATTAATTAACGTGATCGACGTAAATCGCCAAATTGGAATTTTGAGTCATATCGAATTCAAATAAATTAATTTTGCATAAGAATTTGATCACAATTAAATTATAGTTCGTTTTCCGTCTTCGACAAATAAATCATCTCTGTTTTGCACAATTGTTATTACTCGATTGGCACGCAGATCAAGTCTCTACTATTTCGTGAAAACGATGTCAAGTTCAAAAGACTTAAAAGGCGAAACGTGATCCACAATTTACGGCGTTAAGTCAAGAGAGAACTGTTGGACCTTGGCATCTGCATCCAATCTACGTCTCACGATGTGAAATTAAATGCAATGAAATTATTGGCGGTGCACTGACAAAATGCAAAAACATTAGTTTGCACGCTATGAATCATTCAATGTTGACAAATTAACAAAGCGGATAAAATTACGTTCGGGTAATTTTAATGCATTAATAAAACACCGATAAAACTAATTACACGAGAAATCATCGCCGCATAAATTGTACATTTAATCTCCTCAATTTATAGACATCGTTGAATGCTTATCGATAAATATTGTGTACCGAATACCTCTTGGAGCTTCTTAATACCTTGATTATAATTGTTTATAAAACAATTTATAACTGCAGAATTTCGTCTAACTAAATCGCTTTACGTACCATTTAACAAAATCTGTCATTGATATTTTTCGATTGATATAATTCGATATTTCAAATATTACACTTCAGATATTATTACGCGTGTGAAATTCCGATGAAATTATTCAGTTAATAACTATTATTTATTAATCACACAAAAAAATAACATTTAACAATCGTAACTAACTGTCGAGACAAGAGTGAAGCAGATGACTAAATGACCCTAACAAAGAACAGTTCGAGTGGGGTATAACTTGAGTTTCCCATTTCTTCTTTAAAAAGTAATCTTACACAACAACTATTTTACCCGTCTCCTGAGTCAGGAAGACCACTTTCCTTTTCCATTCGCACACGACTGACTGTTGAAATTTAACGACATATCTTAATTTGCACATGAAAATAAATAGATGATTTGGAAATTATGATGTTTCCTAGTTTCCTATCTTGTAAAATCATAACTTGTATACAATGCATTGTGTTTCGTGATAAAAGATTATGATTAAATAAATTATCAATAATAAATGAATGAATATAAATGAAACTGTTAAACTTTAAAATACATTAATTCATATATTAATTTTTGTGAATAGAATATGATTCTTAAAACATTTTTTCTAAAGTGCTATAAATATTAAAATAATTACTTTATAAAGTGAAATAAGTCAATAAATTGTGTGTAAGCCTTTCACTCATGAAATGTAAATTATTAGTGTATGTTTTTGATGTTCTTTTTCAAATATCGACATTATAAAAATTTACAATTTATTATTTAAACATAAAATATGTATTACCCTCTATTTTTGTTTAAAAAAAAGTTCATTTAATACATCATATTTATTATGCATTAATTATTTCATATTTTAAGACAAATAATAGTAACAGTTTTAAACTAGTGTAATTAGTAAAAAAACGTTCATTTTCTTATTATAAATAGTTTAAATTTAAACTTTTATTTTTTCTTCACATATGTACTTTTTTAATTGTATATTTATAATATTTTGAACACAATACATAATTTTATTTATAAATTTAATTTAAGATTAAAAATTAAAAGATTATTGATACTTTAAGGGAACAAATTAAAAGTAAAATCAACTATGAGACATACTTAATAGTCATCAGAGTTAAATTTTATGTAAATTTTTAAGGCGATCACGATGTTAATCAATATTTAATGAACTTTCTCTTCTTTAAACATTGGAGCACCAAAAGTGGAAACACTGAGAAAAATAAAACGTCATCATAATTTGAAATGACACCCGCTCTTGAGATCTACTTTTTTATATTATTTGTTAGGTTGCATCGTAGAATACCACACAACTTCTTAAAAATCAACATATACATAACGTTTTCCTTGGAGAAAAATAACTTATGAATAGTTGCAATGTATGTTATCAAATTTCTGCTCATAATCTCAAAGTTGTTCATGAATATTCTGTATTGTAAAAATATTTCAGAGGATAATATATAAAATAATGTTTATTATGACTCGAACTTGATATCTTCTATTTTCAATTTCATCAAGTTATATCTACGTTTAATTATTTCATACATCAAATATAGATATATATATAAATCGCATTTGTATTATAACGTTCTGTATTACCAAATTTCTAGTAATATATAAATTTATATCTTGCAAAAATTATTTTTCTGAGCTTCTTTGTATTTTTCGAAATACTGTACGTGTAGTAAGCATGTACCATTAAATATATAACATTCAACCGATAAAAATAAAATATGAAATATAATTTTTAAAAAATGTTTACGTTGAATTTTTTAAAACACAAAATAAATGTAAATGAATTTAATATTGGGAGCACAACTCTGATGGTAAACGTTGTTCATGTGTTTGTAAACAAATTATAATTTCTTTATAATTTAAATATAGTATAAGTCTATTGCACAAGTACATACGTCATAAAATTGCAAACATTACACAATATATACCAGAATAAAAAATAAACATTACAAAATGCTGTATATACAGAATCACTTAATTGTAAAAAAAACTTACATTCAATTTCAATGGAATGTATTTAAGATTTTTACGACATATTTTGCCATAAATGATTTATACTGCAAATAAATTAATAACACACGTTTTATCAATGTATTCAAAATTAAAACATCCAAATATACTCCAATAGTTTTTATGTGTTTTCTGTTTTATTTGAAATGAATTTTAATCTGCAAATCTTAAAATACTATGAAAAGTTATAAGAATGAAGACTAAAGTGTTTTATTTTACAACACTTTATTCTTGTAGTGTACATTATAAGATTCATATATTAATATAATAAAAATAGAAATTCAATTTTGGTTTATGTAAATATTTATAAGTAGAAAATGTTCCGTTCTTAAAATCTAAATTAGATATTCATGAACATTTACAACGTTATTACGTTGCAGGTACAGCATGCATTGTAGAATCAAATTTTGAAGACGTCACATAGATGGACAAATATGTTCATATTAATGGACATATTTATGAACGTCAAAATTTGATTCTACAATGCACGTTGTACCTTTTGTACAACGCAAATTACAACAACCACAACAATAATAATAATTTTAATAATTGCTCTTTATTCATAACTAACTGGAGGCAGATTTTAAGTTGGTTTAGCGTCCAATAATATTTCATTATTGCCCTGCAATCAGTCATTATTTCTTTACTGTAAAGGGATAAAAAGTCGGTACTAAAATTTGTACTGACTTTTTAACACAAATTTGATGTGTGTTAAAATCTGATGAGAACCATTTGCTTTTGAATCAGAAAGATCTGATAAAGTCATATTTATTTATGCGTCATAACTCTCTGAATGAGATAATATGCAAATAACATTAAAACATAATATGAATTTTACAGTATCAGTATTAGCGTTTCATAAGATGTACCGCCTAGAGATTGTACGATCGGATTAAAATATCAATGACATTCGATCATGCTTGCAGTTTTTAGCATAAAAATAAAGAGCATTTTATAATATTTAGAATGTTTTTAGTGAAGAAATTTTGGTGCAAATAAATGTACCCTGAGAATCGGTGTTTTTCATGCATGTTTCACAAAAAGATAAATTTAATAAATTGTATAAAAATCAAACATGACTGTGTATTGCTGTTTATAATTTATCATACCATTTTTCCACCTTAATCTCCTCTTTTAAATTGTTAACTGAACTAAAAAATTGTTTTTAACATAAAATACACACAAATTATATTTTACATTCTGACCATAAGATAAAACAACATTCTAAATAACATTGTAATACGAAATAAAAAGAATTAATTATAAACGTATGCAACCCATTTCCATGCTATTCAGATACAATTGACATTAAAAATCAGTGATTTTTAATACATATTTGTATCATTTAGTATCATTTGTATCACATTAAATCAAAAAATTATTAACGTCACAGTTAGAATTTAAATGCTATGTTAACATTGAAAGTTTAAATAAGTTTACTTCTGTTTTCTTACATAAGCTTCTAAGTTTACAAATTACATCATTCCCATTCTGACACATTATTAAACATCAAAAACGAAACGTTCTGCAATTTAAACAACTATTGTAGTATGTCACTAACCTATTCTAAATTTGAAAAATGTTATTTCTGAGTTAAAATGGATAAAACTTTCATTCGATTTGCATCTTAAAACAGCAATTTTTATACATTTTTCCTAAGATGTGGAAATACGTTATAGAAATTCAAAATAAAGTGATGCATTTTATATGCAAATATTATACTTGTAGAAAATGTAGAAGAATTTTAATTGTGTATACTTTTCAAGTTGGGTAACGACCTTAAAATACACAACGAAACTAACAACTTGTTCCAACGTCTCAGTGACAATGGAGAAAATACATTAACACGTTATTTTTTCGTTATTTGTGGGAAATAGACGAGTATCTAAACTCGATTACAATGGAATAATTGGCATCTGACGCCAACAACGCGTGCTACCAAGAATACACAGATTTATGTGAAAACCATTCCAACCGGCATTTAAGTGAAAGTAATTATTTGTAATTATTTGTAATATTTTTCATGCATATCTAACGCAGTTTAATTTTATTATATGTTATTTTAAAACATTTCACTTTAAGTCATTCAAACCGTTGCACGTTAGTAAGTGCAATCATGATCAGAAATAATTTGTGTTTACAACTACACGGAATTCTATTGAATTTTAAATAATAAAAAATAAGAATACAAAATAATAGCACTTTTTCAATTACAAAATAATGATACTAATATCTCCAAATGTACTTAAATCAGTAAATGTGTAGTTAATGTGTAGTTTTGATTAAGATATCATTTTATTTGTGTTTAACAAGTTTTTCATTATTTCATTAAATTAAAAAAAAAATTATTTTAAAGGTAAACATTTCACATTTTACAAGAACACGTTTTAAAACGGCAAACTCCATAAACAAATTTAAATAGTAATTTTATACAAATTAAAATTAAGTAGCAATTTAAAAGCAATCGGATATATATATTCTATTAATATAACAGAAACTCAAGGTTTAATAAACAATTTCGACAATTACTATTCTATTTCGTTTTATTTACAAGTTTAAATAGTTTAACATGACAATTGGAACAAATTGATTTAGCATGACAATGGGACAGTCATTTCCGGAATTCACATATAAAGAAGATTGAATTCAAACGGAACTGTATTGGTTTTTCCATAGAATATAATTTTATTTATTTTCAGCAAATTACATCATTAATTCTTTTCATATATCATATATGAAGCTTTATCTGCAATGTTGACAATTGGAGCCAACAGAATGATACACTCGAGGTAACATGGCAGATTCTAATCGTAATCTAAATGAGACATTAATTTTCTACTAATTACTCACAGTTATTCTAGTCAAATGTCACTGTATTTTATAACGGGAAAATTGAAAAATATAATGGCAGTTAAACATATTTTGTCTTGATTAATATTTCAAAAATTCATTATTTGAATAAACTATTGAACACTGAGAACTTTGATTAATTGATGATAATCCATCATGTTACTCATAAACTAAATAATAAGATGATATATATTTAAATGATAAATTTTTGTCATATTAATCGAGGAAAAATATGTTTATTTCTCATTATATCTGTCAATTTTCCTGTTATAAAATATATTTTGTCATGTGAACTGTTGTCATTTTGAGTTACATTTGTCAGCCAGAACGATAATAGTTCGGTAGTAAAAACAACTGCGCCACCCACTGAAATTGGTTTGTAATCGCAGTTGCTTCAAAAATATATTTATGATTTAATACAAAGATATCAATTGCAAATTCCCACGAACCCCATTTTTCCATAACACGAGTCAAATACAAGGAAAAAATTGTTAAAACTTATAAAAATAAAACGTTGTATAAACATTATATTTATATTGCATAAATAAAAAATCAATGTAATAGATAAAAATATATTTACAATAGATAAATTGTTATTGAAATGAAAAAAATATTTAATTTTTTTTTAACAAAACGTTTAATTTTATTCGATAAAGATTTAACTCCAGGAAACAATTCTATTACTATCAATAAAAATGTCTATATTAGTATTTCTTTAATTACATATTACTTCGTATTATTAATTAATAAAATATTTATATATATTTTTTTACGTTATTTCTCGTTAGACTGATTTATAATCTGGAAGATATATATTTACATTAAATTAGTGCTGTAAATACGTATGTAAAGTAATTGTAAATACAAAAAATTATTTAAATAAATTTGGATATAATTTCAAAAAGAATAGAAATAAAAGTTCAAATACAAATGGTTTTGTAATTTGAAGTGCAAAAATATTTATAAATTTTGTAAATAATGGTATATTTACGAACAATTTAAAAATAAGTATAGAAATAAATTTAGTTATATTAAAATGTAAAATTAATTAAATGTCGTAGATATGTTTAAATAATCCACCAATCATATTATGTTTACTTGTGGTAAAACATAATTTAAACTTTTTTCTGCAGTATTTTTCTTTTATTAATTTTTCCTTTAACAATTGTTTTATTAACATGAAAATTATATTAAAAATATTATGTTTCAAAGTTTTTTTTTATTCGTAAAAATATTTATATAAAGGAAGTGAAAATTATTTCGGAATATACTATGTATTTATAAACCTAAGGATGAATTTACTTAAATTGTCCCGGAAATGCAAGTTGTTAACTTCGCTCGTTACACATTTGTGCCCTAGAATCTTTGCAATTTACGCACGCACATCCATAAGTACTTCAAAGTTTTGGAAAATTTTTTACATACTCGTATATGTTTTAATTTTTAGTAAAGCCTAATAACGCCTGCAATGAAAAGGCTCGTATAGATGTTCTCACAAAAAACTTATCTCGTTAAAAACACACCTATAAATATCAAATCCTGTTAGCATCAATAAAAATTGGTCAATAGAAATTTGTCATTATAACAAAAAACGCGAAATCATAAGCAGTAAAAAATGTACAAAATGGAAAAACATGATGAATACAGATTCATAATAACTGAAAGACGTAGGTGATTTCTGAATTCAGGGTCATTTCGTGTGGGCGATCTTGTCACATCGAACGGTGTTCAGGAAATAAACAAAGGCTTTTCTGCTTCGTGCGAGCATCATTATCGACCTTCGATTAACCAATTAAATAACAAACAATTGATGAACAAAAATTAAGTCAAAATTTTGCATCTTCGTAAGGGATATTCATCAAAACTGATGATTAAGTTTATGAGGAAACTAACGCGGGATATTTTGTATGAATCATTTTTGACTAATTTAAATCATTCATTTGGTATTAATTGTATTATAATCGCAATAAAAATCTTAGTTTTATCTGTACATGAATAGATAAAGATTAAAATGAAATCGTTTTGATTTGATTAAAATCGTTGCCTAAAAAAACGTCTAAAAATGTCATTAAAATACAATTTTCTTATGATCATACAAATTCATTTTCTTAATTTTATTGACAAGAGCGTTAACAATGAATAAAAAAAGGAAAAGGAAACAAAAACAAAAAATGTTAGCGCCTTATCAAGCAAATAAGCAAATGCTGAAATGCAATGCAAGTTTTAAAAATTTACAAAAATTGTAAATACACATTCGTAATTGCAACTAAAATATTTTACGAAAGGAGTATATTTTTCTACTACTTCTTTTGCTAATGTATTATTATTCTTTGCAAAATCACAGTGCAAACAAAAATGCTGCAGTGCATATTTTTAATTAATCATAAGAACAAAGTAAATTGAATGTTAACAGATATTAATCATATAAGTTTATTCAACAAAATCAGTTCAAACAACAACAAAGAAACACGTACATTTATCGTTAAAAATCTATGTCGTTTTTTTATACGTACATTCAATTTATACGTATATATAGTTTTTTAAGATAAAAACAATGAGCAATCGATTTTATTCAATAATAAATATTATGACCCGAAAGACAAAAAAAAAGGAACGAAATGTTAAAATTTGCATGTTTATTATGTATGTGTACATATAATTGATATAATGATATGCATATATTATATAACAATTGCTGCATTATTTAAATATCTAACATTTAACTTTGAAATTGTAATATATCTTTGCTTTCGGTACAATGAAAAATGTTCCAACTTTCTCGCTGTAATTTTAAGCATGTTGGCCAGTTTAATTTCTCGGGCGTAATTTTTATAAATAAACCCATGCTTCGTTCGATCGATCATTGACAAAGGCAAGGTGTACGCCGTCTAGTTCCCGAAATGTCATAATGCTACCGCTGGTTATGATTTTCCGAGCCACCTCCATCCGACTTCCTTCTTCATTCGGGCTGCTTTGTCTCTTTTTGTGACGGATTTAGAGATTCGAGACCTAAAAATACTTCGGCCAGCAGCCAGAAGCCACCTCGATTATTTCCGTCGTCAAACTCTCCACGTGTTTAGAGACGCGTCTACCTACGACTCGGTATCGAGACGCTCATCTCACTTTACCCCTTTACACTTGTCATTTCGTCTCCAGGATGTTCCGAGAAGATTCAATACTCGAAGCTAATTTGAAATAATCGAACCACTCGCGCTATAAAAATTCGCTTCGCGTGACAACGACGCATCACGCATTCATTAGCATTTCAAATGACAACAGGTTTTATCTAGCTGTGCGAGACATAAATCGTCAAAAATGATTTAAGAACGAATTATTTCCATTATTAATTGATTTATTCAGCTAATTATTGGTGGCCACGGTGCATTTAACGCACATTTTATTGCACATTTCAAAAATCCATTGTTCATTTTTATTTGCTCTTCTTTCTTTCTTCTTTTCGATGCCATTTATTTTGCATATTGTCTTTGCAAATAAAACAGCATACAGCTGATACAAATTTCCGATCAAATGTCCACGTTTTATACTTGTAAAAATGGTTCGCAGGATTGTTTAACTTTGCACGCCTGTTTGAATTTAGCGATTCATTTTGTTACGTAATTCTGCAATATCAACAGTTTTAATTGCTAAAATAAATCTGGAAATTGAATATTTAACTTTTACGAATTAATACGAACGAATATGGAACGAATCGGAAGAAAACAGAGCATGTTTTGGTTAACGAGAAATCATTCTGAAATTAGTTTGAAAAGTACTTTTTTCCATTGTTTTGAATAAAACGGAGAAATAAATATTATGTAAATATGTCTTCTTTACTTCACGTATTGGTTCAATATATCAGTCATTCTTTTTTTCAGCATGAACTTTGGAAATAGACTGCGTAATCGTGTTTTTTGTAATGAAAGATTTTTTGTCAAACGCTCTTGCAGATAGGACGTTTTGCATTAAGTTTTTATTGCAAATGTTCTTTTTTCATATTTTTTTATTTATTTTTCCCCTTCAAGACGATAACGCACTATTAATAGATGCGATTAATCGCGAATACCTATGCATATGAACGCACACCAATGCGCGTTTGAATTAATGCGAGTCAAGCACACGCGAATATGCGTATTAAGTGATACAAGATGGATATAATTCGAGAATTCCGCGCCAAAATTAATGAATATTCATCGAGCTTGAAGATTATTGAAACGTTTGTTGGAAATCAAGTATAGAATAGAATTTTGGCGCACGTGTTAACGAGTGTCCGTTCCTGAATATTAATTACCAGGATATGAACGTTCTAAAATTCTTGGCCTCATCACAGCTCAATTTTTTTTCACTCTGCAATTTTTCTTTCATTTTACTGAATTTTATCTCATCCGACGTACAAACGATATTAATAATTTCAGTTTATTTTGAAATAAAAAACGATCATTCACCATTGCACGTATGAATAGCACAATATTTTCTTTTAATAAATAGATATTTAATGAACAAATTTTTGTTGTCAATCAATCAGTCATATTTTAAGCCAAAGAAGTGAACAGAGTGAGAAAACAAATAGACTCGTGAGAATGTTTAATACAACTTTGCTCTTAAAAACGTACGAGTCAAAACTAAAGATAAAATTTATTAAAATAATTGAAACGCGGAAAAAATAAACGATAAAATTAAATATATCATTTATGTGGGATAAAAAGTAATCGATTGAAAAAACCCATTATAGTTGCACTTTTGCATATTTTGAGTGTTTAAAAATAGTTTTGATATCAGAGTGTGTTTCAGTTTTCTCATATTAATTTTAGCTTTAAAGATTTTGGACTTAATTAACGTTATTAAAAGTTTATAATCAATCTTTTTCGAGTTATCTTAATCATTTAAGATAATGTCAAAGCTGCGGAAAGCTCATATATTTAAAGTATAGTTCGTTAAGTACAATGAAATTATTTGCACTTCTGAAAATATGTTTCCATTCTAATTTCATGTCCTGAGAATACGATCACACAGCTTACACTGAAAACCAACATCCGGAACCGGTTCCCTATGTTGCCCAAGTTCCCAACTCAAACTGCCAGATTCGAGAATGTATATTCGTCTTTTACTAAGTCAGAATACCAACAAAATGTCTCAATATATATATATATATTCCCATTCTGATTTTAAGCGCGTATGAACCAGATTATAAAGTTTGTATCGAAAATTGGCATCCAGAACTGGGTTACAAAGTCAGAAACTTTGTGAAATCTTGGGACCAATTTTGAGTGTTAATTCTTAATTTATGCTGGACAGAAAAGTTTTGGAAATACGACATCAAACTGAAACGTGTATACTTTCAGAATTACGAATAATTCTTTTCTTGTTCAAAATGGTATATACACCAAAATGCTACTTCTACAGATTTCGTATCATTTCGATGTATTTTGTAATTGAAAGCTTTATTCGATTTATTTTCTTCTTAACTATTATAACACCGATGGTCATTAATATACTCAACAGAAAATAAATTTGTATGATAATAAGAAAAACCAAAAGTCGTCGCTAATTGAAGAATTGTAGAACGAATTATAATTATTTTCTTAGATAAATTTGTGAATTTGTGACGAATATAAATTGTTCGTATTTGGCTTATGCATTTTATCGATTCATTATACACGATCACGTATTATGATTCTTTTATAAAAATATATAATCTATATGTTATCGGTATATAACTCAGTTACATGGTCAGCTTTTAAATATTCATAATTCGGTATAAAATTATACATTTATCATAGCTATATATAATTGAGTTTCCACTTTTAATTTTTTATTTCATTAGAAAATGCAATAATTTTAATTAATAATTCAAGACTCTATATTTGTTACATAAAATACCGTATACAATATAAAGCAAGGCATATTATATGCTCTTTAAGTAAATATGCGTTTAATTATTGATTATTACAAATGTATTCATAGAAATCTTACAGAAAGAATTACCATTCCTTTTATGCGAGACGAGAAGTATGTTACATTGTGCCACGAATAATAGTAAAATGTACCACGAAAATAGACAAAAATTTGTCGCTGACCAATGCTTCAAACCACGAGGCTCGCTTGCCATAAACCATAGCACTTTCTCTGCAATGTTTTTTTCAATGCGCCCAAACACACGCGTCACGTATTTCATTTACACACATGCAAATAAAAGAACCTTACCTAATTGATTCGTATGGTGCATATTGTAGATAGTACCATAGTCCAGGGCCATATACCCTTCATCCACCTTTGCGAACGTATCCACTGAGCAAACCACCGGATTTCCGACAACATCCAAGTACTATCGACACCACGTTACACAGTATAGTACGAGGGACCTCGTAAAATCAACATTTCTTTATGCAAACCACTTCACAGAACTCATGTCACTTCATTATCTGGATACAAAAAACCTGCGAAACGAAGAAAGTAAAGCTATTAGAATCAAGGATTATCGGTCGATTACATGCATACTTATTTCTATAACCTATATTGCACGCGACTGGTCTTCGGTTCGTGCTGCGAAATACTTTTTCCAAGTCCGAACTCACTGAGGTATGCACCAAACAGAGAGTTCAATAACCGTGTAAATACGTATCTCTAGTTGCGAGGAGACTAAGACTAGGCCAACGATGATTCGTCGTTCATTATACTTTCCTAAGGCTTTAATCATTCGCGCTAAACGACGAAGAAAAATTTTGAGTTCTGTCGAGAAATCGCGCTTGTTAAATATTCATCGTTGCGAAATTGATCGATTGGCTCAATTTTATCGCATTCTTGAATATATCTGAATTTAATATCAAGCGTAACACTTCCGTGAATTTCGTGCGAAATTTCTCATTAATCGCCGAACGTGTCCTTTGAAGGTAACGCCTAAAGATATGCAGCCTGGTGTTACAGAACGCGGTTAGTTTTCATTATTCGTAAATCGAACTTCGAACTATTAATTGTAAAATTGTAAAATTGTGTTGTGCAACGCTCGTTTTTGTTTCACCCTCGTTTCGTTACTTCGAATGTTAAAATACTCAAGCAAATCCAACAATACGTTCTATCTGAATAAGTCGAACAGTATTTTAATCATAGAAGTAAAGTTGATTAAAAATAGAATACAGAAAAGTGTAATGATGTCGGATGTTGGTTTTGCCCGTGAAATTGCATCGCTTGTCGATGAAATTCGCACGATGCAATTAACATCCGCAATGCCAGAGATAATGCCTGGACCGTTTTACAGTTCTTGCGCGGTGTCAGTCCTGTCCGAGAGACGAGCTAGAATGCAACGAGAAGTCTCATACGCATTCCATTCATGATTTAAATTGATCCCTTGACTCCGCATGAATGCTGGAAACGATCACGCCAATGACGTCGTGGCTGACCAACTTACAAATTTTCATCTTACTTTTCCTCGTTGCGAGATTGATTCGCGTCATTCTGAACCAATCACATTTTTCTCTGGACAAAACAACCGTCCTGACTTGTAGTCAGGTTTTTTAATTCTGCGGAAAATTCGTTGATTTTTCCAGATTATTCAGGTCAGTGACCATCCTGTAAAACGAAGGTTCGCTTCAACTAGGAACAGCCGCGGAATTGCGCAGTCGCTTTTTCAACGTCGCCATCCATCGCGCTCTAATGGAAGTTCCCTTTTGGAACCTAAAGAATCCGAATGTTAAACTTGGCGCGTAACATTTGTTTCGCATACACGCGAGTTCCGTTAGGACTATCGATAGTTTATATATAAACTATTTCCCGTTTCTTGTACTATTGAAATGAAATAAAAAATGCTCACGCGGCTAGGAAGAAATATTTTACCCAAGCAATACGGCCAGTTTTCATACTGAGGAGTAAGAAAATGTACCGCTGTTTCAAATTTTCCTATTTTTTTTTTTTACGAACGAAACTTTTTGCACCGAGAAAAATTCCACGCGTGGCCAAATACAACAGTACTGATGTTTCATAAAACGTGTGGGCTGGTTTGTAAATTTCGGTACCGTTGAGTTCGAATGAATTTTAATTGAAGATTTACGAATTTACATAAAATAATAATACAAAAGTTTTACAAGCACCGAAGGAAAAAAGACACGCAAAGATCCTCGTGAAAATGATATACCGGAAAAACATTGGAAACAGGTTTGGAGCAGACTGAGAAAGTTTGAACCAGTTTGAAAAAAGTCTGGTAGTTCCAGTTTTAACGGAGTTTTAGAATTTTTACATTTTGAAAAGTTCATTTAATAACGCACAAAGTGACGTCTGCGAACTCAAAACAATTTTGTCAAATCGACGAAAGTTTTTGACAGTTAAATTAATTGTTTTGTCAGTGTCACCGAGCTTGAAACACTGCGATAAGAGACGCGACACGTTGGGGTGTTTCAAGCAAATTTTTTCTCCACCGAATCATCCGTCGTCTCATTCTATCTTTAATTTAATGCATTTATTTATGAATATGGAAAAAATAACAAGACCATTTGTAAAATCAAGAAAACTGAATGCAGCGCGTGCAAAAATTCCCACGTAGTTTGAAACAATTTACAAATATTAAAAGAACAACGACAAAAATACCCGTAATAAATTGCAACTCAAACAATTTGGAACCTCTTCAGACGTTTTTTTTTAATGATTTTATGACGAACTAGTTGTCTTTTGAAATTATTTTCGAACCTTTTTCGGCATTTCATTTTCGTGGGTACGAAAAATCGTTGCCTCGTTCAGTAACATTCATTATTGAATGCACTACGTTAAAACGCATAATCTCAAAACAATTCATTATCAGCAAACAAAGAAAGCGATAAATGAAATTGAGTTATTTTTGAATTCATTACATCTCTGTATAGAAATGTTGAAACACATTTATTCATACACATCTTTCCGGTTTATAAAAGCAATGCACCATTTGTCTGAGAATAACTACAAAAATGATAGGTTAAATAATAATTTAAAGCGAAACAAGTAGAATATCAATATACAACAAATATATATTCACGGAGAATAATTCGCGTATTTCAAACGCATTTATTTATACATTACCCTGCCGAATCAATTAATTGAATTTTCTTCGGTTCGTGCGTAAATGCCCCTCTTCCATCCACCGGCGCACAATTTCCGTCT
>JABFOX010000148.1:0-20486 GCA_022817665.1 Axea sp. ZL-2020
CAGATTTTAAACCCCTTTCTTATTAATTTGTTTAAATTAAAATCTACATTAGCCATTGATATAAAATTCATGTAATTATTTTACTGACCAGTTTTTTTAATATTTAATTTAAATAAATTATATATTTTTATAAAATATATAAAAAAAAAAATAAATAAACAATAATAAAAAAAAAAATATATATATATGTAACATACATAAACAATAAAAATAAATATAAAAACAATAAAAAAAAAAGTTTTTTTATTAAAATCTTTGTTATAAAAAATTATTAAATATTTGTGAGCTTATAATAACCTCAACAACAGTAATTTCCTCACATTAGCAATGCAGTACTCGGTTCATATCTATGCGTCGATGGTCATAACTTAACCCTAATCCTAACCTTACTTATTCAACGTACACACCACATTACAAGCACTGTTTTTCGTCACCAAAGACAAGCAACACTGTACATGGTCACTAGTTGGATGGGTGACCGTTTTGGTACATCACGCAACACTGATTTCAAACCAAAACAAAAAAACCAATTTTATAATGATTACAAAATTGCCATACAAAACTATTTTTTTTGTCAAACCAAAAAAAAGCCATTATACATAACCTCACTTATTTAATAAATAGTTTAATATTACAAAACCCCCTCGTAAAAAGTCTAAATAAATAATTGCAATATTTTCTGTCAAGCTCAACAATGCATAAATGCAAACTATAATCATTAATTAATACGAAAGACATTTTAAGATATTTAATTATTCGTAACTGAAATAACACGTTAGTTCAATATTTTAGTTAAATTCGTCTAAACGCAATTTACGTAATGAAATTATACATTGACAAATCGGTACAAACATGGCCAGACTCGACGTAATTAATTTATACCTCGAACCCACCAAACACTGACCTTCAAATTTCTCAACACAACAAAAATAAACGGCACTTTCAGAATAAACGGTCCACGTTACAAAATGTTTAGAATCGTGCGAGTATACGAGCATAACCTATTTTCTAGTTCCACGCCGCTCCAGAATGTTTCTACCGTCATTGCACAGTTGATTCTCGCAACAAAAATCCCAAACAAAGCAATTATGTAAACTGACCCTTTTGTCCGAAACAATCGGTAATTATAAAATGGTAACCGACAATTTCAGTGGTTATCGAATTCGCGCGTGAAAAGTAAAAAAAAAAACACCCCCAAAAGGGACAGCAACGAAAGACGGAGAAAGAGCGAGGGGGGCGGAGGTGGGTGGTGGCGCGGGGGTAGTTTTGCAGAGGCCGTGCAACATGTGCCTTACTTGTTCTCCCAGCGCACGAGTGCGGGTCGCGTTGAGTCGCCGAGAGACCCGTTTGCAATCGACCTGACCGACGAACTGAAACTGACCCTCCCATAAATCGAACTCGAGGCCCGCCCCGGTTCCGGCAAGCGTGGCCTTGGCGTCCTCATCCGAGTCACCCATCGCCCTCACGCCATTCGGCTCGCGTTTCCCGGATCGCACCGATCGTTTCTACGCATCACGCAGCCGGCTCGTTCGACGCAGTCGTCTCCGTCGCCATCACCGTCTATAATTACTCGCGACACAACGACCAGCGCGACGACGCGAGCGCACTCGAGTCGATTCGACGACGCAACTGTTCGCATGGCTCGATTTGACGGTTCGCCGAAGACCGAGCCGAGAACACGCAATTCGGTTCGCGTCGTCGTGTCGGGTGTCGTAAAACGTGGGCTTCATTGACTTGATCGAAGTGCCGCTTCCGAACAGAAACCAAGTTTTTCGACGTTGCGATAGCCAACGATTCGGATAGCGCGATTTGAATAAGGCCGAATATGAAACGCAGATTTCGAAATCAGTCGTGATTAGAATTAAACGACGCATCATGGTTCTTCGTTAGTTTCCAATCTTTTTTTTTCAATTTAAAATTACACGTTGGTCATTTTGAACTTGTCATTTTTATTTATTATTCAAATATACCGCTTTGATTTTAAGTAATTTAATTCTATTGATTTAATTTAAATTAAATATCTTGTACATTTCATTCGTTTAAATCAAATTCAAATAAATATTCTAACGAATCCAACATAAAAACTAAATCAACGATCGTGAGAAATTACAATAAATTGATTTTTTTTCAAATAAGAGCCAAATGTTTTCAAAATAAGAACTAAAGCAATAGACGTAAAATTACAATTGAAATTTTGTTGGCGTCGAAACAAAGTACTTAACATTTTTACACGAACCGAGTTTTCCGTGAAATATTGCGTAATAAAACGAGTCATGGAATGACCTCCAGATGACCCTTGGGCGAAAAGCGAAAGGGAAACGAAAGGCGTTGTAAATTTGGAGTTTCTATTTTTTTTATCAACGTGCACAGTTTATGAGTATATGTACGTACATGTGTGCTGTTTATGAGTACGAACTTCGAAGCTCGGTCTTTGTTCAAAGAAATGAAACACCATAATCACGTGATACGTTTTTCGAAAAATTTTCTTTAACCGCACTTAAATTGTATAATTAAAACCATAATCGCCGGAAGAAACTGACTTTGTTTGTAAAACTAAAACTAATCACATACCAAAGGGAAAATTACAGCTCAATTTCAGCTGTATCGAGAAATTAATTTGTACATGACAAAACAAAGTAATCCTTGCAAATGGAACGCTTGAAATGTGCACTGTTTGATGGAACGTCAAATCGGCACATCAATTATTTGACCAATTTCAGTGTCGTCGAAAAACGACAGTTCCGTACTAAAATCGTATAGATTGTGCAGGAAGAAGATTGTGCGTTACACGAATTACAAATAATTTATATTCATTATTCTTTTCCTGAACTAGAGTTTGAAATCAATAAAGCAAGACTATGGCAACAGTAAGGTAAACAATTAGCTATCAGTTTGGAAAAACGTGACGGAAGTCTGGCAAATGTTGATCAACGAACGGAGTTAGAATGGTGGCCCAAATTAACATTTCACAGCGTTGCCACGCAGTCGGTACTCTGAATAATAAATGTGCCATCTTAATGCAAAAAAGGGAACTAATATAACAAGATAGGATATTTACACATAGATGTTAAAATGTGATTGTAGTTCAATGTATTCAGTACCAATGCATAAAGAACTTAAGAGTAGAAATCAAGGGGGACCAACTTCACATAATTTGGGTTAAACAAATTTTAGTTGACGGGGTACGCTTCAAGATGGCGTTGTCGTCACACCTAAACAAATGTGAATCAGAAGCAAGTCTTAAACACCGTACTTTAACGAAATTAATAAATTTAAAGAACCGAACTGGTTAAATATCATTTTCCACATTAATACGCATCTTGATGAACTGTCAGTCGTGAGTACCCTATAAATTGTTATTGAACAAAGTGTTAATTAGATAAAACTCATCAACTAAACCATATTTGATCTGCATTATTTTTATTATATAAAATGTAATGAGTTAATTATTTAAAGCAAATTGTTTATTAATAACTTATTTTACACTTTTATTGTCAATTCTGTTTTTCTTCTGTTTTTATGTTTTAGGTCAAATGCATCATTTTGTATTTACAATTACAAAAATTGCAAATATGACTTTGTATTTAATATTATTAAGTTTGATTGTTATTTTATAATAAAAATGTTAATGTTTTTTAAGATGTGTATATGTTTTATCCTATTCAATAAATATTATATTATGTTTAAATAAATTTTGTATTCATTTTATATAAATAAACTTTGTATTTATTGTATTTATACTGATTGTTTATTGCATTTGATCACCTTACATTAATTTGTAATTTAAATGTAATAATTCTATTAATTTTAATAGTAAATATCATTAAAAGTGTTATTTTAAATTACCCGCCATTTAATTTTAATTTGGAGGTACACAGACAGAGGCGCTGAAGTCTAAAAAAAGGTAAACACGTTGGGTCTTATGGAAGTTTGTTACCCTCTGGTACAAATGAATTATTATTTCCGCAATTTCCGACTGAAGCATTAATGTTGTTATATGTCTGGGAATTTATAAACACGAATTGTGTTATCGTTGAAACGCTTTCTGACGTCAAATCCTTTCACCTCCACGAGAATCGAACTCTCAGCGCGCCCTTAATCGTTTCTACTTTTTGAGTCTTAAGAACCGAGCCACGATGTCATTTGCCTGTTGCAATATTTTATCTTAGTATTATGTTACTGTTTACATTAATCTAATGTTACAAATAAACGCGAAATTAATTAAAATGCAATTTCAATCAAATAAAGCATTAATATTGTTTTTTTTTTTTTTTAAATATTTTATTATATCGCACAGACAACGTTTCAATAATTTTACAAAATCCTTTTCAAGTCTAAAACAATTTTTACGTATTATGCCGGAATTTTATACAACGATAGTTAAATAGAAATTAAAAAGCCACATTTCAAATGCTTTATGATACACTTGACTATTTTTTTTATATAAACTTTTATAGTTCATTAAAGGTCGGTGTTTTATATTACATCTTTCGTAAATATGCTTCATTATATTTAGTTTATTAAAGGCATTATGTACTCAGAGATACGAAATTTTTTTCCGGTTTTATTAACAAATCGAAAAATTATTTTAGCTCTCCTCTTTAGTGCTTTTAGATGAACAATGTTTCTCTTCACCATAAAAAGATATTTCCTTGTTCACGTCATTCATTCGATGCATTTCCATAACTGATTTTTCCTAAGTATTGCTTCATCACTATTACAAATAATAAATTTGTTATTTACAAAAATTTATTTAGAGGAATTGTTTCATGGTTTATTATCTTTGAATATTAAATCTCGTCTTGGTTTTGATGAGGTTTAATATAAGGTTGATTTAATATATTTATTAAAGTATAGTTCTTAATATGCAAATTTACCTTTACACGTTAAGTTTTGTAATATATTCATGTATGCTGATGACGTTGTTTTTCTATTCAGTAACCTCATTCCACAATGCTGTTTCTTTTTAATCTGATCCTGATAATTATTTTAATTGGTGGATCATTGATAATTAGCATTTCATTGTTATCAAATGTAGAGCCTTTTTATTCTCCTTTAAACATTTAACATGTATTTAGAACTGTAATTCTAATAGCGTACTTATCCTATTTTCTGATGATTTTATAGATTTGGGTTGTCCAATAATTTACATATTTTTCCATTTTGATATTACTGATATTTTATCAAATTTAAAACTTGCAGATGTTTCAATAAATAATCCATAACTTCAATAAATAATCCATAACTTAGAGTACCTTCTACGTATAAACAGTTGTATATCATTCCTAATAAACCTGTATTAAATTATTCCTGTATAGTTTGATCGGAACACAGAATATATTATCTAATGTCACTAAGATAAACCAGCATTCATTTCTGCGTAAATGTTTATACATAACTTAGGAATGAATGAACAATATACATAGTTATCAATAGAAAATGATCGAACTGAAGCTAATTTTACTTGTGCTGATTATCTACTAATGCTAAGTAAACAATTTGCTGAATAATAACGAAACTATTTCACTAATAAGTTTTCAGGTATTAATAAAGAATAAATCTTGCACGAGCACACATTAAAGTAAAATAAAGTTGAACTACTAATGCCTGTGTGATTTCTTTCCAAATACAAAAATATCAATTTATTAGCGATAATTTATTTTCCGATGGAAAATATTGTTTAGTTTAATTGTTTAACACAAAGAATGCTGCACAGAAAAAAGAATCTGTTATAAAGCAGATAAACACTTTGGACTCATTTCGAAAGTAATTTAATCGTTACAGTTAATCTATCAAAGTTAAACATATTTAAAATTGTGCAATATCATAGTTAAATATAGTAATACACACATCGTTTGCATGTTCCAATACTAGATAGACAGTTTATTTACAATTATATTTTAAGAGATGACAGGTAGATGCTTTTCGTAAAATAGCTTATTTGTCATGTCGCATTCAAATCAATTTTAACGTAGCATTGTTTTTTAAAACACTCATTATGAAAACTTGTGAAATATTTGAATAGTTTCATATCGATATTATTGATTACATACATTATACGTTTATATTTGTTTGGCTTATAGTTTCCAATGTTAAATAATTACAATTGATCAACGTCCCGTCAATGCGCCGCACATAGGCCAATGATTGGCAGACGGCACTCATTGTTCATTCGCCGATGCAATTAAATACCATTGTTTAGTGAACATGTCACACATGGTTCCGAGGTCGTTAGACTGTTTATATTGTTCATTTATCAATGAAATTTTGTACCGCAAAGTTTTCAGTGTGTCACGCATAAGTCTGTGTTTGGCTAGGGTCTTTCAGCGATTATTTACCAATGTTTATTACAACGGTTATGCCAAATATCATTCAATAATTTGCTTTAGATAAGGCTCTTCTTGAGTCAGTACTAATTCCGATCATCGTAAGCCAATTTTGGACTATTTTTAAGCCGATTGTTTTGAATACAGGGTTACTGATTTGAGAGAAACAAGTGCAACTCTCCGACGCAGGTGATGATTGTGCAAAAGTTCCATCTGTTTCTAAGTTAAATATTCTACTTGGAAATATGCATAATACACACTTACAATATGCTATTATTATACTCTTTTTTGGATAGACACTTTTCATTCAATTCGAAGACAAACTTTTTTCTGGTCGTAAAACTTGTTCATTTTCTGAATAAGTTTCTAAACTATTTATTCAATCGTTAATGGAGTTATTATTTCATAATTTGTATTTTGAAATGATTATATAATATACGAAAGAAACTGATTGTACTTTTAAATTGCATATTAATAAATATTTCCTGTACTGTAAAATTATGTATATTATAAGTTTTAGAATTATGCACTCGGCGTTCTGATCAAAGTATAGAGGGATAGTTTAATGTACGTTTACTAAAATTATGCTGTTTTAATGGTATATTTAATAAAAGGCACATTCATGTATGCATTTTTTCATCCATTACAATAGTTTTAATGCTTTTAACATGCGTGTATGAATAAAAAAACATGCAATAAATAAAGTAATCCTCGTATTTTTTTATGTATGTTTCTTGATAGAAAAGTTACATTGCGAATAATGAACTTCAGTGGAACATTTTTAATAAAAATGTTCTACTACGAATAATCGATTTTAGCGAAATATTTTTAACATGCATTTTTTCACAGCGAAAATATGTTAAATGTATGATAAATATGCAAAACCAAAACTATAGAATTACTATTTTTCCAACAAAATATGTAATATTTATTTAGAATTAAAATGTTGTGGAATATTTGCTCTTTACTTTTTTTTGATCCATGCATAACTTCAAATAACTAAAAAGCTTTACACATGAAAAATGCTTCATGGCAGCTAATTGTTCGCAGTGCAACTTTTTTTAATCAAGAAACGCAAATTAAAAATGCTGCAAATGTATTTGTCATTTATCAGATACGCATTTAAAGTAGCGAACATTAATATACATTAATGCTTTTGTTATTTGGCTAATACTCATGAATTATTATCGCTCAATGGAAAACTGTACAAAAATCAAACGTATAAATACGAAAAAAATAAAAAAACTTTTTTAAATAAATATGGGTAATACATTGGCTGTTTTATTTGTAAGTTTACAGAAGTTTTTTAAAAATTATTATTCTTATTTTGAGATATTTGAAAATAAAAAATTCCAATATGAAAAATAGTGTAATTTGATATCAAAAGAAAACTTGTTTGCAGAGTTAAAATTTGATTATTTTTTGTCGTAAACTTTGTATCTCATTATTGTATAATTATTTAATGAAAATCTCGTAACATAATATTTTTACATTTTTCCATTCAGTTCACGTAAGAATAAGTCAAAAATAAATCATTTATTTCACGTAAAACGTAACTCAGTATGAATGAAGCCATTTTGCACATTAGAGTAATTTCTTTTTACTGCTCAGATTAAATTTAAAAGAAAGACTAAGAAGATGAAAAAGAACGTTAAAAACGCTCGAAAGCAAGTGCTTCTTATTTTACGTTGGGCACTAGAGGGAATCGTGGAAAACAAAGCCGCGGGCAATGAAGCGCACGAAGCGCTTCAACCCGTTGAGTCGTAGTGTTGCATCGCTCGTTTCACTTTGTAGTTGATTCATTGCTCAGCGGTTGACCTCTTAACAGCAATGGGTCCGACTAGGCCCGAACTCGTCAGAGGAAAAGTGTCCAGAAAATACAAAGAGAGAAAAGAAGCCCGACGAAAAAGCCCGTCGACACAATGGTTTGGTTAGGGTTACAGGGTTCTTGACATGCTGCCAAGTTACACGTTGACGATGCCTTTGTCGAACGTCGGCACTGGTGCATCCAAAAAACAAATTGTTCCACCAGCGCCTTAGCAGAAGTCCTATGTTTGATTCGGTGCATCAGTTTGAAACGGCGCCAATCACACGCGACAATTATCCTTCTGCTTTTCCATTGTTTCGTTTATGACTGTGACTTTTCTCAGAGGCTATTTTGTTGTTTGAACCACCATCGTTGCGTTGTATTTGATCTCGACAAATACTCTAATCATATTTATGAAATTTAACCAAAATTTTATTGCGGCGCATGGACTTAATTTCTCAATTATTTTACGGTAGTTTTGGTTTTATGAAACATACAAAATAAACATCAACTCAAAAAAGAAAATAATTTAACGAGCAAGTGTCGATACACTAGATGTTTAATTTCTAGTAATTGTTTTCTTTTTCTGAATCCGTCGTGAAAAAAAGGTTATGTACATGTCCTAACGAATGTGCTGAAACTGAAGATGGAAACTGTGACCTTATGAAAGCGATGTGCATTTCAGCAGAATGATTCACCGGCATTTATGAATCATTTAGTGCAAAACTGATTGTCGGATTACGTTCAGTAGCCAGGATTTGAACCTCCTCCACTACTACTGAAACGTGACGTTTCAGTTCTCAATTTATACAACTAATGTGCAAAAGGATTTTTGTCATTTAAATTTTTGCTATATAACACTTCATTTTCAACAACCGTTTAATTTGAATTCTGTGTTTCAAAAAGCACAATCGTTTAGCTATTTTTCAACTTTGATTCTTTATATTGTGAACATTAATTTTGTAATAATATTAGTAAAAAGTTTTTTTTTTTTTATAACATTCCAGGAATACCTGAAAATATTCTAAGAATATTTGTTCTATAGTTTTATTATATAAAACTTTTTTTTTATGAAAATCTTTTGAACAAATATTAAAATTTACTACTAATTCTATTGCACTATTATTTAATATTATTAGAATGTTATTTGGAAGTCAAAATTGTACTGCATATCATTCAAACTATAATCTTATGATTTCATGCACATATGGACACAAAAAATATTTCGTCGTATAAATGAACATTTTCGTGAATAATTTTATATTGCTGCAAATATATTTTTTTAATTTAATCAGGATTTACCACGAATTCCGTATTGCCACAGTTAGTTTTATTTGCAATTTTACGCATAGAATATATAATTCAGTTTTATATATATTTCAAGTTCTTACAAGAAACACATATAGGAAGTATATTACTCTTATATTATAACATATTCTATTCTATATACAAGTGTTATATAGGATTTATGTATAAGTCTAATATTTGTCATACAGAAACAAAACAGAATACAACTGCAATTTTTATACTGCAACATTTCAATGTTGCGTCCGGCCCTCGCATGCCTTTTCCCCAGGAGATAGCAGGTTAGGTTAACAAGCGTAATGAGCTTATATAACAAATTATGTACGACTTACAAGGTTTTATGCTCTCAGTATAAAACTAGCAAAGTGAACGAAACAATAGGTGATAATGTATCAGAAAATTGCAATCGTGTATGATTCAGATAACTCAGTAAATGAAAATCTATTGTTCTTTTAAATGTTATCAGATATAAAAATGTTTACATATAAATTTTGATCAATGAATAGAAATTTGTATTTCTTGTAATTAATAATTAACAGACAAATTGTTTAATATTTATCAGCAACATTTATCAACATATTTTTAGTTGACATCAAAATTACACTGACAATTTGCAGTTAACCGATTTATGCATAGTCGGCTTATAATAAGTTATTGAATTTGTATAAAAATAATGTTCTTTGCTGAATTTATCCCTTATATCATTAGTCATATGTTCAATATTTCATTTGATTTATTTTTTTAATGCACACCTAATGCTTTTAAGTTCTTGAATTTTACATGTAATCTAATGGCAAACTCGTGAAAAACATCGTTCAGAATTGGTTGTAACTCATCCAAATCAGTTAAAAGGAGAATAAGCATTCTTTAAGATTGTTATATTAATAAAATCAATACGAAAAGTAACTGTGAATCGATAAAATTATGCTATTTATATTTCGCTTATTATTAAAGTAAACTCCGTTTTACTTGAATTGAAGGAATTACGTATTAATTTATTTATAAACTAAAGGTAAACATAAATCTCAGTACTATAAATACATCGCAGTGCAGCATTATAGTGTAATTGGAATTTATTGATACGAATTAACGGGACGTTTTAATGATGATTTCTTATTAGGTAAAGAAAACATGCTCAAACTTTTGGAATATGAAATATTTTTGTTGAAATGTAAAGATTTATAATTGGCAAAAAAAGTTTGATGGATTTTAATGTCTGGTAAATGCTAGTGTTAAGATATTATTTTAATTAATTTATTCCCTGATAAATCATGTTGGTTCAAGTAGCTGTATTATCACAATAACTGGAATAAATTCAGAAGAAAAGTTACAAGCCATTGTTAAATACAATTTTTTTAGTTCTTGAAACGATTACAGTTGAACCAGATTTAAAAGTAATGGAATGCATTATTATCGTATTTGTAATATACATTTATTTTCTGGAATATATATTAATTTAATCGTTCTGTTTATATTAGATTTGTACTAAATGTATTTCTGGTACCATAAAAAGGTTAATTTTATTGCAAGCTACCTGCAACGTAATTAAATGAAATTGTAGTAAAATTCTATTTATTTTCAAAATAATCACCGCTAAAATGTTATAATGTTTTGTAACGAACAATTACCTCGACTCTATTAATCTTTATTGTGCAATTTCACTTTTTCTGTGAAAATACGTTGAAGTAACAAATAACGCCTTGATTTAAAACAAATAGAATTTGTTGCTTTCTCACAGTATTTCGAGTGTAATGCATTATATATCGAAATAAAAGATGGGAGAAACTAAGTGTGACTATCCAATATCAAATGAAGCGTAAAAAATGCTAGTTGCTTAGTTTGGTAAACGATGTGGCAAGTTGGGGAACACAAAGCTTCCGGATACATGAATTCGACGATGTCTCTAGCAGCCGTGGATATCGGCGGTCGCGATTTCGGGAGGCCACGCACGTAGCTTACACCGGAGGATGGATGCCGTAGGTGGCTTGGCAATGATCGCCATCCGGTGCCTGTGCCAGCCATTAACGGACACATGTCTCCATCCGAACATTGTTCAAGTGGAGATCCTGAGATTTATCGGGCTCCTTTTGGCCAACTCCGGGCATCGTGTATGAAGAGATAATCCGCCGTTCGAACTCAATTACCGCGCCTAAAACACATCATGCCAATTTTTTCGTGGAATATTGTTGCGTGGAATCGCGTTTGAATAGCAATGATAAATCTCGCACTATATCAAGCGAAAAATTGCCGGGCAGGGATGATGATAAATGCGATAACACGTTGCAAATTGTATCTTGCAACAAAGTGATTATCGATTTCTCAGTGGCGGCGGATAAAATGAACGGGAAGTTGAACACTAATGTGCAGTCTTTCGATTTAAACGATATTTTACGCATTTCGTTATAAACGTGATGTTTCATTATTGATTGATATTAAATGTGATTAAAGAACACAGTAACTTATATTTGGGTGTATTTAAACGTTCGCTTATACATATCGTTAACTTAACTGGATCTTTTTAAATATACACAAATTTGTGTTTGTTGAAAATCTTGATCGTGTGACAAATGTTGCTTTTCACAGCGCAATTAATGCAATTGAAATTTTTCAGTTTAAAACAAATTATTATTTATGATTATTGAACTATTTTTCATTGATTTGACGATACAGATCACGAGATATGATGATATAAAAACAAAACATAAAAATGATATACATTATTAAAAAATAATGTATATTTCTTAAGGAATTCAATAATGTAAAAGAAATGAATTGTGTGTGCAAGTAATTCATAATGTATGAACAGATTTTAGACTTTATTTATTATATTAAGGTTTATTAAAGATGGAATAATAATTAAAATCATGCGTTTAATAATTCAAATAAATAACTGTTTTATCTACTTCTTCAAACTGCCCTTTTTGTTACGTGATTAAAAGACTGTTTCGAAACAAAATATTGGGCAACACGAGAAAATTTTTATTTTAATCTAGGTCTCAGTTAGCCTAATAGGTTCCGGCATATTCAAATCAAATATGACGGTTTATGCTTGATTTCTCTGTTTGTTGCGTGAGCAAAATAAGATCACGATTAGAGCTAAATTAAGTATGAATGCGATCCAGATGAAATGCGCACGGTATTTAGGTCAAGCCTTTATAGGACCAGGATCAGGTTGAGACAGGAGATCAGATTAGATTCATTTACGGTATCTGTCAAACTTGTTCATGTCAATCCATCAAGCAATTTCATAATTTTAAATCAATTGTGTCCTTCATTTGACATCGATTGGAACAACGTCAATAAAGTGAAAAATCATCTTTCGGGCTAAATCATAGCCATATATGATCCATACTTCTACAATTATTCAGTTAATTGATTCAGGTCGAGTTTAAATATTGTATCTAAACTTGGACGTTCAATTTTCACAGTTGAACAAAAATTTAAGACGTATTTGTGACTTGTACATATTAGCTGCAAATATATGTAAATGCATTACATATTTACAGTGTTATAATTCCAGATATCGATCTAATTTTCACTAATTTATCTAATAATATTATTACTGCACCCGAAACATAAATTAATTATAACTAATAACTTGATTTGGTTCGTTTTATTTGAAGCTCATTAAAAGCAAAACCACACATACTGCAAAAAAGTAAACTTCCAAGTAGGTTTCAGGAGAAAAGCGATTTTCTTTTATTTCGACTTGGTTCGATTCTGAGAATGGTCCGTGTCCTTTTAAGGATCAAGTCTTGCTTAGGGGGAATCTCCCTTTCCTGCGTCGCTCCGGCCCGTACTTTAGCCAATACTCTTTGGAATCAAGTCTCGCTTGTGCGAACGAGAGAGAAACAGATAGAAATGGCGGGATAGGGATACGAATATACACATAGATGGACACACGAACTTCTCCTTTACCTTGGTCGTGCTCCAAGAATCGAGTTTCGCTCAAGGAGATGTTCCTTATAGTTCGCCAAGTCTTTAAAATCGAGTTTCTCTCAAGGAGATATTCTCAATATTCTTATGTTATATACACCGGCGTCAAGTTTGAAATGTTAACTCGGACGGAATCAGTGTCGTTCGTGCGCATCATTTTTCGCCGTTTTTCTTTTTTTGGTCTAATTTTTGTCTGATTTCAATAAAACTGCGAATCTGTCGCTTTCTGCTTTTATTTTACACCGGCCCAATAAAACACTAATATCGCAAACGTTGTCAAAATGAATACGTATTAGTATTTTTAGAACAGCCCTGTACAAAGTTCAAATAAGTCAAGAAACAACAGTTTACATAATACATTTATTTATTGAACATGTTTTTTTTTGTATCATTTATTATCAACGTTGCTATTTTGCGTGTGCTTTAACTTAAGCACATATATAATGTACAACTGTTTATATTGCATTTTACGAAAATGGATTGCTTTATAAAATATGAACGTTTAAATAAATATAGATTTTTGAATGCGATACGAATTGTTACATTTTGATTTTATTAAATAATGTGACACAAAATTGCAATGCATCTTCAAAGAGTTGGCTTTATCACACAGTAAATTCAACTATAATGTTTTAACGACATTTTAATTCGAATAGCCAATAATACCTGAATTCGATTCAAAATTATTAGACATTTATTAAATTAAAATTTCTCTCGTACAATGAAAACAGAATCTTTATTATCATGTAAAAATGTCGGCTTATGTTTAGTCATCGAAACGACATACTCTACAATGCGAACGGTACGTTATCCGAATATGCAAATTCGCCAGGCGAAAAACAATAACTACGTGTTTTCGCACATTGATGGATCTGTCGAAGTATCGGACAAGCATGCAAAACTAATCGTACAGCGCTTGTCGCACTCGACTCCGCAATTGGGCGTCGTATTTTTCCTGTCGGCAATGTGTCCTGTTGCCGTGCTGTTTGGAAAAGCGCAACTTATTCCTCGCGCAACTTGTAAGCGACGTTGTATTTTATCCGCGAACGTTTTTTATTTCGACCAGCACTCGCACGATGCATTGTATAAAACTGCAAATTTACCTCATACACGAAGTGCCGTATTTAATTTGGTTTTACGTAAGAGAGCTTGCAGGCACTAAAAGAGAATAACAGTGAAATTGTGACAGAAGTGGTGATGCGGGGAGGGAGAAAAGGGTTGGGAGCGGACGGTAGCCGGAACGAGGAACCGCGAGGGGGACACAGGCTTGAGGGCCTCGGTTCCATGGTTCAGCCCCACCGGGGGCTGAGTAACGTGGCCGATGGGGGGGGGGGGGTAGTGTGAGTTTGAGGTGTCGGGCGGCAAGTAAAGTGACACGATGGGGAGAGGTGGAGACGTGGGGGGAGGGGGGGGGGAAGAAGGGGGGTGGGGGCGGAGGGTGTGGTGAGGGAGGACCGGGGGGAGGGAGAAGGTGTGTAGGCCTGGTGTGGTGTGGTACGGCCTTCCCGGGGTGTAATTACTTTGGAGGGGGGGGGGGGGGGGTATTTTTATATTTCTTCTTTTCTCGTGACATTAAAAATCCTGGGCTAAACTTTCAACATACATTTAAGTTAAAGCCCTAGGCTCTCTAGCCTCCACAGTTCTCGGTGAGCGCTGTCTCTTGAATAAAAATCACCCTCAATGGCGCACTTTACTTTAGTGCAGAGCTCTTCAAAGGGTGACTACTGAGAGAATAGAGGGGCAAAAGAGCACAGAAAAAGTTACAGAAAGAGAACGTTGGCAGAAAAGAATGTAGGCGCAGTGTATTTGGGACACAAGAATAACTGTCGCGAATTAGAGAATAATTATTTTAGACGCGTCTTTTGCTGCGTGGATAATCTGATGTCGATGTGCATGCACTTGATTCATAATAAATTGTCGAAGTGCAGTGACTTATTAGGCTCAAATTAGCCAAGATGAATCATTGTTGAGCGATCCGAATGACGTAGCCGTCATTCACTTTTTATCACCTTGTAAAGATTTTCATTATAAAAGTAATTTTCAGTCGCGTTTCTTTTTTTCTGTCTGTTATAAACAGGCGCATTTCAATTTTCGTCCAAGATGCAAATTACTCTTCTTGTCTTCGTGAAACGAGCACTGCCTCGGTTCAAGTTGAAATGGCAAAGACTGTTACCGTTTTTCCTTGCACGGTACTGTTTTCATTCATTAGAAATACAGGCAAATTCCGTTTGAAGTGCTCGTTTTTTCGGCATTTTGTTAACTCGAAAGTTAATTATATCAATATTTATTCTGTAACAGACAGAAGCAGTGAAAACAATAGCAATCTCGGCAGGCTTCCGATTTTGTGATACATTTTAGAAGTGTAAAGTGTTTTACTGCAATTTTATCATTTCCTGCAAAAATGTTTCAACATTTCATAAGTGATATACAAATTGCATAGTTTTTCTTTTTGTGGTATATAATTTGTATTTTGTCAGAATTTATATTCAAGATGATAAATTTTTTATTATTAACAAGTTTATTGGCAGCTATTTTCAAAATTAGAAGTACACAACATTTTGAATTCTATTTTACATTCATTTTACAACTATAAATAATTAACTTTGTAATATAATTAATTTGACTCGTAATTTATTTCCGGATGAAAAATCTTGAATATTGAAATATTTAATTGTTTTTTCCACGTTAGCAGAAAAATTTATGATTACCGAAGAGATTTGCTTCTGGAGCCATCTTGCTTTAGTGAGAAAAAATAAACTTGGGAAATTCCGGTAGTCAGACCAAAATTTATTACAGAGATTAAAATGACCAGCTTGTTTAAGGTCTTGAAGAACAAAGGTTTGAGACAACTCCAAAATTCCTGAGGCTGGTACACTGACTCTGAAAGAACTAAGTGGCCACGACACTAGATCATCAAGCTTTTTTTCTATTATACTGTATACCACTTTAACACTTATTATTAATTAATTTATTTAGAAACACAAAACACTGTTTTTAATATTTTACAAAAATAACCATGTTAACTTAAACATTAAATAAATATTGATAATTATATGCCTGTTCAAATATCTGAACGTAGATCTATTTGCATACGATTTTACATTTACGATTATTATTCTGTTTAATTACAAGATAATTTTAATATTTTTGCACAAGCGTTTTAAATAATCATAAAATTTTAATTTGCACAACAATCTAAAATTCATTCTTAATTGCCATTACAAATACTGCACAATAGATATTTTATTAAATTACTGCTGTGTTCTTTATATTATATTAAGTATATTGAAAAAATAAAGTTTGTAACACGCAAAGTGCTTAATCGTTTAAATCATTCATGAAAAATAATTTTCATAAGGCGAGAAAGAAAATATAGTAGCTTAAATAAAATATTAAATAATTCAGGCGAAATCCTTTTAGTATACTCCGAGGACATTTCATTCTGATATATTATAAAACACTACAGAGAAAATTCGTGGCCATCATTTAGTGGTCAATTCAGTTATTTGTATATTATTGCGTATTAAATACTGATATACTAATGATGATTAGGAAAATATTAATATTTCTAAGAAAAATGTCTATATTCAGTGACTTCCAAGAAAAGTTTATCGTCGAGAAATTCCAAATCTTCTCATTATTAACTTAATAATATTCGAATAAGCGGAGAGAATATAAATTTTTCAAGAAAATTTCACACTGTGGAAATACTTGCCATTTCAAAACTGTTCATATTATAGGAGTAAATCTCAAATTTATTTCTAGTTTCAATTTCTTATTGAAAACATTCAGTTAGTTTTTCCAGAATCCCAAATATTTCAAAATGTTTGAAAATTCTTAACTCGAAATGAATTCACTTGTAACCTATAACTCAAGCTCTCGATTATCTTCAAAAAAAAAAAAAAAATTTTTTTTTTAAATATTTAACATGTTTTAAACACAACTGAAAATGTTAATACATTTTTAATGAATAAGCATAAATTTTTACTGTATACATTCATCGTTTAAACATGTTATATATTTTATTATTAACGTACTTACCCTAGTCATTTTAATGTATATGTGTTGAAATATGTCAATTTATGTATTGCAACAAATGTGACATTGAAATGATTATTTTGTTGCAAATTGCCTTTTAATAGTATGTGTAATATTGTATAAATTTGTATCTAAAAATAATGTTTCTTTACTATTTTTATATAATCTGTTGCAATATCACGTCTCATAAACTTAAAACTGTAGTAATTTTAATTTTTTATTGTATAATGACGTTTTCCACGAAAAATTTAAAACTTTCGAATTTTAAATGTATCTGTTCATTGAAACATGTGGCTTTTTGAATTTCTTTGTTATAATTATGAAAATATTTTGTTAAGATGTATTTTTTCAAATATATATAATCTTAACAAAATAAAATATCAATAAAATATAAATCAAATGGTAAACTTTTTTTGTTCTGATATTATTTATTTATTTTTAATTAATTGTTACACATTTACAAAGCCCTTGCAGACTTTTGAAGCCTTAGTTCAATTTAATCAAATTACTAAACAATATATATTAAAGACACAAAGTGCCCATCAAAGAATGAAAAATTATGACCAATCTAAAACCATTTGAAAAATTAAACAAAGATTTGACAACATGTAAAAGCTATTGAAACTATTTTTGAAACTGGAACATACTTGCGAAAAAATAGATAATTAAAAAAAGTTGAAATCGCAATTTATAATTTTGATTTTTGTATATTAGTATAAAAATTTGCAAACATATGAATAAATATTTCACTGAAAAGAACTATTACTGTTAGTTACGCATAAACGAACGTACATTTAGAAAAAACTGTACATCTATTCTTAATTCTGTTTACCATGTTTTGCAACTGATTTCTGTTTGAACCATATTTGGTAGCAACAACAACTATAAAATTAGTTGCTCGCGATACAATATTATGGTGATTTGCTAAACTGAATAACATTTTTCAAAGTGTGCACACGTTGTAGTTATATAAATATAAACGCGTGCCAACATCAAGCATGTATATAATGCATTTGATTACACACGTATGTACACAAACATACATAGATATGGATAAATTCCCGCACAAACATTGACGTCTCTGTCATTCACGTACACGTGGCACACGCTCGTACATGTAGTAAAATATTCTTAATATCCAGTTTTTGATTTTCGTCGTTCGATCGATCAACTTCATCGCAACAAACACAGAGTAATACTAATATCGACGAGACACATATAATGCACAATCCATTGATAACTTTCCGTTTATTGTAAAATCTTCTTGAATGTGCAATGATTTATGCAAAAGTATTACTTTTTTCAAACAATATTTATGTTTATTACAGTCATAAGATTATATCAAATGTGCACTAACACCACGCGAATAGAAAAGAAAATTTAAAAAGGCGTTTACGTCTTTAAAATGATCATATCAATATAAAGTTTATTGCTTTAATAAAAAAGTTTGCATTTTAAAATTTCATGAATAAAATTAGAGGAATTTATTTAAAATAGCGTTTTAAAATAAAGGAATAGCAAGAGACGAAAACAAGAAAAGTAAAATCCGTTGATAAAGCAAGAAGGTATTCTCACTATGTCGAAGAAAAGAAAAGAATTTAATTTCAATCATTCATTATAAAGTTAAGTACTTTGTACATTATTAAATTTATACATAATTTTATTCGAAAATGTATTGCTTTACTACTGCATTTAAATCTTTCATTTTTGAAATTTTATTTTCAACTCAAGAATAAGAAATTATTAAGCCTATTGAAATAGGACAATAACAATTCAACGTTTTAATTTCAAAATCAAATGTAATTAACTAATACAGACTTTGAAGAAAACGTGAGATACGCTGATAATATTGAACTAACATTTCAATGTATACTATTCCAATACTGAATTACGACATGTATTGAGTTCGAATTTAAACTATTTTTATTGAGGCGATTCTTACAATATACAAGTTCACATGTTAAAAGCAACTAATGTGCAGAAATAAATGACGACTAATGCAATACAACAAAATTTAGTTAGATATTAAAATTGTTTGGCAATTAAAATTAGTATACATATTTGAAAAAGCGTTGAAAACTCCTTGTTTAAGATCGGTAGGATACATCGATTCCCTATCAAAACTGAGGCGTATAGTATAAGCTTTTAACGTGTAATAAACGTCACCTCGTATAATAGTCGGCGTATTTCATGATTGGACTGACACGAAAGCGCAGAAAGAAATATGAGGAATACGTCTAAGCTGATAAACGCACAATGGAGGCCTCGAGCTCGTTCATCTCTGCGGAATGTCATTCCTCTACAACGTGGCAAGCTAACGTGAATGACGTCGAACTTGAAAAGAAGGAGCGATCTCGTTGTATCGATCGGTGTCGTAAAATCCATTTTATGAGTTGGACGCTGTCCAGTGACTGGTGTATTAGCTATTGCATTGGCTCGCAAATAAAACGCTCTTTTACTCTTGAACCCTCCGACGGGACCATCGACTGACCTCCCATCCTCATCCCCGCAGTTCGAATTGCTCGTCGTTTCTCGACGTCGACGGGCTTTATAGGCAAAAACTCGCTCGTTTCGTCGCTCCTTCTTATCCTCCATCCAAAAGATCTTTCTTACTCCGTATATCGACAAAGACAAACGCTTCAATTCTCATACCACACACATCATCGACCATCTTTCGGTAATGGGCGCTTGAGTAATCCGGTACGCTTTTCTTCTTGAAATGGCCCTGGATATCCACCATTTTATCACATTTGTCGGCACACCAAGTACTCACCTTTGTCCGATTCGCATCGGAGCGACGATGATACTGCGCCATGTCACCAGATAAGAACCCGGACCGAATGAGCACGCATTAACGCGCCAGTTGCGAGCCTGAACAGCCCATTCGGTGATTGATAAGGTGATTCTGACCGACGATAACTACGCCTTATCTCAAGCGTGATAAGGAGTCACGAGTTCTGTTCAAAAGGTCGCACCGATACGCCTGGACGTCTAGCTTGAAATTTGACCACTTGCTCGCGTGTACGTTAGTTTACGTAGCCAATCTTCACTGACACGCGATCATTCGTCTCTTT
>JABFOX010000149.1:0-20479 GCA_022817665.1 Axea sp. ZL-2020
AAAAGAATACATTTTTTCATACTTTGGATAAACTTTATTGAATAATATAATTGCCATCATTATTTATGACTTCTTGCCAGCGTGATGGCAATTTGTATATCCCATTTTTAAAAAATGTCTTTAAAAAATGTTTTTAAAATGTTTTTAAAAAACTGATTGTAACCGGAGCGGACAGAACTTTCCGGTAGACCTAATATATAAATATATATATCATTCTATTCAATATAATATTCAATTTTTATCAATAAATTTTTTTCAGAGTCCTGTTTTATTCTAACTAAATTTGAGTGAACTAATCAAAAATCATTTAAGACTAAATATTTTATTTTTTGTTTGGATTACTAATCATTCATATTACAAATAATAAATAATTGTACATAAACATGTACGTAAAATTATATAACAGTATCTTGAATTACTCGCTATTTAAACACTTAGATGCAATATAGTTGCAAGTTGTAATGTATTAATTTTAGTATAAAAGTTTAGACTGATTAAATGTATAACTTTTAAAGATGCTCTAAATTGAAATGTTGCAAAAAACGAACAAATTCAATTTCTGATTTATGGGTCTAAAAAATGTATCTTCAGTTACCCGTTACGCTTTCTACAATCGGAGCCATTTAAATCTCTAAGCGCACAGGGTTTGATGCCCTTTAATCCTGTCACGCCCATTTCCAAAATATGTGGTTTCACATTTTGTAGTTTTGAAAGAAGAGGACTTTATCTTACGAGAATTTTTGTTACAAACAGGAGGAAATTAAGCACTATGATCAGCATGGTAAGAATTGTGTTGGTAATGCTTGTTTGTAACTTGTTTATAAAAATTACACTTTTCTACACAAAAAATTTTCTTATACTATAGCATATTAAAAATGTTGTATACGATTCAGTTTTTATTCAGTCTATTTCAAATTTTCAACATAGACTCAGAAAGAATAAATAAAACAAATTGGCATGTGATTTTGTAATATAATTGCAAATTACCAAAAATATGGTATAATTAATATTACTATAAAAGATAAATTGTGAAAATTTTAATATTTAAAAGTTTACGATTTTTGTACATCAACCAGGAGAGTAATAAAAAGTCTATATACCAATTTTATTAATTAATATCAAAGTAATGTATTAGTAGTTTTAATTTTACAAAATAATATTAATTATTTTATATATTACAGTAAAATTGCTTGAAAATTACAAGATTTAGAAATTTCACCTTAGAGTACACTTAATCAAAGATACAAAATTATTATCACTTATGCATGATACCAATTCATTTTAATTAGTCTGCACAACAAAATTTTCTTTGCATATTTATACTACCAATTTACAACAAAAATTACAATAATAATTATTTTACAGAGTGTGAATGAAATGATTCAACAATACTAAAAATAATGTGCATAAATTATATTTGTTTGATAAATTATCTTATTTCCTAATAAATTAAATTTTCTAGTTGAACTTACATCATGTTTATTAATTTACAAGCTATAAATTACGCACAACAAATGTAATAGAAAATAACCACACATTGACTTCTATAAAAATAATTTCATATTTTGTAATACATTACAAAATGTTAAATTACGTAATTGAAAAAAATACATTAATTAATCAAATTGATCAGCAAATGTAATGGTGTAACGTCATTATATTAAAAATATTTGTTGTTATTTGTATTTATTAAAATATTAATATTTCTGCTTCTTACATATAAAAATCAGTAAATTATAATTATGATAAAACAAATAAATGTTTGACCTAAAATTATAAAATCGAAGTATATCTATAATTTTAATAATTTATAATCAATTTTACGACGTTATTCATAAATAAATTTAATAGTTTAATTGCTATTGTTAAGAAAAAGGATATTAAATTAAAATAATATACATTTCAGATAAAAAAATAATTATGTGAAAAAATATGAATGCATAAATAATTAATGTTGTAATCTGTTTCTCTGAAAGTACAACTTTTAAATTTAATCACTTTATAAAGTTATCGAATAAATTACAATGAATATAATAGCTTTTAACGCATCAGTTTTGAATGTGAAAAAGCTTTATTGACTTATTACCTACTTTTTCTTTATATGTGTTTATGCTTATGATTATTTTAAATAAGATAAATTGTTATCATGTTTCTTATCTTTGAATAATTAAAGGTGAAGTTATAATTGCAAAGTATCTGTAAAATAATGACGTATTTATCGAAATTTTGCAGAAATATTAAAAGAAGTATTTTATATTAAAATAGAATATAGAATAAGCGTTCAACGGGTGTACACATTGATCACCACTAACTCGATACACACAAATAAAAAAACAAAAAATGATTATACAAAATATATTTAAGAAATAGTAACATAATCGTGGATCTATTTATTAGTTCAAAATTAAATATTGTATTTATTTTTGTATTGCATTATTTAAATTAATTAATTTACATAAAACTATATGATCTCAGATTATAAAATCGAATAATTTGCATACTAGATACAGGTTTAACTGAATCTTACTTTTAAAAGCCCTTACCAATTAAAGTAGAAAAAGTTAATAAATAAACAATGCATTATTGCAATTATTACTTATTATATAAAACTTATAATTTATTTCATATTTATTTTGTAACGTTCACGTAGTCAACGTTGCAATGGGGTTCCCTTGCCCTATAAATTAAATGCAATTCTTACTTTTGTTAAATACTTTCTCGTAATCAAATGTTAGAAAAATATAAAGTTAATATGTATCAATTTTCTAAATGTTATAATATGACTAATATGTAAGAATAATTGTTTATTATTTAAAATACCGCGTAACTGGCTTTCCTTCCATTGCTTTTTAATGATATGCGTCACATTAGTTTCATGTCTCTAGCGAGTTTCACCGCAGAAGCACTCGATAATATCTAATCTAACTTAATAATGTTTCCCAAGATCAGACACAATTTCTTATGTTTCTTATTTATAATATTTACTTACAAAATCAATGATTTACTTACAAAATTAAATAATAATTTAATTTATTTTTGATCACTGCTTATAATTACATTTTTATTACAACTATTACTAGAAAGTTCAAATTCTGGTTGTAATCTGATCAACCTGTAATACAGTTTTCCTTGGTATTACCTGATCAGTATCATACCACTATTAAGGTAAGCCTGATTTGATTTCAAGTAGGGTCAGGAAATTCAAATTAGTCGGCAAAGTGCAGTTGTTATAATGAGAAAGACAATACTAATCCAAACAACATTAAAGACAAAATATAGAATTTACTGTTTCAAATTTTATTTCAGACAACTAGAACTCTTACATCAAACTGTGATCTTGTCAAAACTTAAATTCTTCATTTTTCCAATGAAAGAATACTCCTCTCTATATAAATTTAATGCTCAGAAAAAAAAGTTATAAAATTACTGAATTTAACATTAGATAGAATGTTGCTTTATCTATTATCTTTCGGAATATCTTTTTCAACTAATTTAAAGATATTTCTCATTAAAAGATTAATTATTATAATAAAACGTTTTATTTTTTTTACATTTACTATTCCTCATTTTTTTACAAATTAAACTTTTCAGTATTTCTATAATTATGAAGAATATCATTACTCAGTTTTAATTACAAATATAATTTATATATTTACAAGTAAATATAAATTTGCTAAACAGGCAATAAATAATACTTAACATACTTTTAAAATCTTTGTAGAAAGCGCAAAAGATTTCCATTATTTCGTGTATGATACTTTTTGTACGGGATTTTGACACATTGAGACAAATTTTGTACAATAATTGAACCGTTATTTTTAATTTCTAAGTTGTGATTGAAATTATCAGATTACGCGATGCCATCGTTATTACTATTATTGAACAGTAAAAAAATTCTAACTATATATTTTTCAATATATATGATAAATAAACCATTTACATGTAATATTCCAGTATATAAAACGTAACATTAAATATCTGTTAAAATGCATTATAATTCGATCAATAATTTTTACCTTTATTTTAAATTACAAATTTTATTTATTACTCTTTTTTTATTATTCTCTAATTTTTAGAATTCTATTAATTTACTGTGGTTCCGTACTAAAATTTGACATATAATCAATTTACTTGAATTACAATTTTTTACCTCATGTGTTTATACAAGCTTAATTTGTTAATACAGCTGAAAATCAAAGTTCGTAACAGAACATCATGACAAAAAGCAGTAATTGATAATTGTGTTAATTACATTACAAATAATCCAATTACAATATTTCACATCATCATATATGCCGTGAAATATTTATTTATTTTATTATAATTTGTATAGTGTAATTAAATGTACAAATGCTCAAATACATACATTTTAATACTGATGTTATTATTATAAAAAGCACATGTCCTTGGAATAATGAATAAATAAATAAGTAATAATTGAATAGTATAAATAACGTTTGCAAACATAGCGTTATTTATTGTATTTATAATTACATTTTTCATATTTATGTATTTTAAATAATTTTTAAATGGTACAATATATTGTAATTTAATTGAAAGTGTATTTAGTTGAAAGTGCATACCAATGATATAACAAAAACATATAATTTGAATTAAAAGTTCGAGATAAAGTTAATTTCAGATGTATTTATAATTATATTTTTAACTACATTTATAAAAGAAAATCTAAAAAACTACCTTTTAATGAAGAATATAAGAATTTTTAAATTGTTTGGTTTCATAGTAAACAATTTTTTAAAGATTTTTTTCCATTCTTGATTCAAAACAAACCATTATGATTTAAATGATGATATGTATTATATAAATATAATAATGAATAACTAAACAAAGTAAATAAATATACAATGCATACATAAGAAATATATAATAATATAATTAAGGGAAAAAAATTTATTTCTGGGAAAATTATATTTTGTTTAAAAACATTAAATTTTTAGTGTAAATAACAAATTTCCAAATATTTTCATAATTTCTTGAATTGATAATATTAGTCATTTTAGAAACAATTTTTTATTCAATTTAAATATACTTTTTTTTAAAGTTCTTTTTGTATGATAATATCGATGAAATGTATATATTATTAACTATAAAACAAAGGTATAATTATTATGTATAATACTCATATGTATTAATAATATTAATTGATTCATGTGTCTTTGATATTAATCTTCCAGGTGATATAAAAACATACCAATAAATATTTTGAAATTAATAATTACAATATAATTGATTAATAATTACTGCTTAATCCAATTACGAAACGCGTTTGCATTTATGGGCTTTGAACTTTGACGTTTCATGCATTAACCCATTTATGTCGGCTAATTCAGAAAACAAATGTTGGTCACATTACTCATGCGAAATTGGTGGAAACTACTTAGTGAAGCATAAAAAAAGCACAATTATATTTGATTCTCGAAAATGTAGGTCAAAAACGAATCATTATTTCATAATTTAATAAAAACTGTTTTCTGCAATGACACGAGTATTTGCATATCTCATATACATATATTGGGACATTCCGTTGAATAATTATTATACTCCCTTCATTTACCAAAATAAAGATCTAAAAAATTGTTGCTTAATATGAAACTTAATCTTCTTTTTCTATAATATAAAAACAAAGAAAATTCACTACTTGATTTTACAAGCGGTTGATGCAGGTAGTTTATCCCTTCCCTCTCTAAGTTTTAGTTCGTGCAATTGAAAAATCAGCATTATTTATGGGATGACCTAATACTTCTCATGTATCCACTACATCACATTACGCAGTAAAACTAATTACAGTTTCATTATAAAAATGATTACACCACACGCCAAGAAATCTGGAGAATCGTCATCGCTGCAATATACAAGTTGGTTGCAAATTTGTGCAACCTCAATTTATTTGTGACACAAATTAATACGAAATATTTTATGTATTAAAATCGTGCATATTTCAATTTTTTCAAACAAAATCTATGACTATTTGATGAAGATATGTTTATGTGAACATTATAATCTCTTTATTAGTCTTTTTAATTACATATGCAACGTTGTTATGTTACACGTGGATTTTTAATATTATTATGAAATCGTTATAAAACGATTTTTTTATTTTTTAAGATTACCGATTATAAATAACATTTAGTTATATAAAATTACAATGCACGAAGAAAAATTATACTTACGTTTACAGTTTCACGTATAAAAATAAAACAAAATTTAATTAGAATTTTGTATGTAAAATTAAGCAAACAAAATGTTAAGAAATTGTGTTTTTTAAAAGTGTAATAATAAAACGTATAACTGTTATAATTATAATTTAAGCGTAAAATAACTGTGACATATTGAAAATCAATACGTATTATATTCGAATCTGTATGTTCAAACTTAACGATTTAATCTTGATATTTTACTTCATTTAATTAGAAAAAGTCCGCTTTATTTTATTATCAATGTAAGCATACAAACAGAAACTTAAATAGATTATATGTACTCTTCTAAACATTAAAGACCAAACATTTTGACTGAAAATAAATGTTGATTTTTCCCATAAATGAACATTGCGTAATAGAAACAAATATAATACACGTTTATTAAAGTATTAAATGTTACATAAATATATCATTGCAATTTGTATTTTCAACACGTCGTTGGTAAACTACATTTAAATGTCGTTTACTGAGAGAAAGGATACATGATCTTCATATGTTTCGGTCAAGAGGCCGTACAGAAATGAATAATTATGTAAAAGCCGTGCACACGCACACATATGCACACACCAAACGATCGTCTTAAATCTTAAGTATTAATTCACTGCGAAAATAATTTGTGACAAATTATTTGTTGACAATGTGTTCACTTTTTCTCTCAACAATCTTCATCGATGTTATGTATCACTGATTCTATATTAATTTCAAGTTTAGATTTGAAAAGGATGATATTGTATTTTAATTCATTTATATCGATTCAAAATTATAGATCTTAAACAAATAATGTTTCTTCAATGTATTTTGAACTTTTACGCTTTTTAACTTGATTTAGCTAATGTGCGAAAATAACATACATATATTTGAATTTACAAAAGTGAAGTTTATTTAAGATCAAGGAAAAACTTGACCTACGTTACAGGATATTTTAATATATGAAATTGAATAACGAATATCTACATCTATTTACGTCAAATTCTTATACACTTCGTGATATGTTTTTTTTATAAATTAATGAAATAATATATTATTTGCAAATTACAGTATTATTAAAAAAATTATAATATTTGTATGTTGATGATGATACGAAACTGGTTTATAAGACAGCTCCCGCATATTTATAGTTTAAAGTATTCTCTTAGTATAATCGTTTCACGTCTTCTTAAGTATATGGGATGATTTATACATTATAACTAATAAGTTGAATTGAATTTGAATAAATAATAAGAATCTTTAACATACAGATTATTTCTCTACAACTCATATCAGTTAAATTTCTTCTCGTGTCTAAAATCTTCCATAAATTCATGTTAGATTTCAAATTATCGTTTTCGTTTTGAATTAACTCACATTAATTATGTCAACATAAATTATCTCATTGTCCACTCATTATTTTTAATATCTGTATTTCAAATAGTACTAATGAACGTTAAAATAAAATCTTGTGGTCATTGTGGACATTTATTTTAATCTTTAAATAAACTCATTTATTTAACAATTTTTTTTTTCATTTTTTTCAATTTTTTAACATTTTTCAGTTTCCACTGGTAATTAAAAGGAATTGAATGCGATTTATAATCAAAAATACGCAGAAACTTAAAGTTTAAAATGTTATAATCATATAACAATACATTTATTACCCTTAACTTGCATTCGACACAATAGAAATTTTGTAACTTTTACAGTACTATAGTTTTATTATTGTAATACAAAAAATGTTACAATAATTTTACAGAGCAATATTTAAAGGTGAAAAAACTTCAAACATATCCTGTCTAAGCAAACTATCATCCAGTTATGTAACAACATTGAAAATATTTTCAGTACACTTTCTGCATCTCTAATATTTACAAACTGTAAAGTGTAAAATATTATTTTTACATCGTCTTGTTGGAAGACGAAATTTTAACTTTAAAATCAACACGTAATAAATTCAATTAAGTTAATTAAATAAATATTTTTTATCAAACGTCAACTATCATACTTTTATGAAATATATAAATATTTATGTTAATAAAAAATATAAATGATTAATTAAGAAAGTAACATTTAATCGATTTAAACGATTTATTTCAACAGTGTGTAATATTATAAGAAAATGTGTTGAAAAATAAAAACATTAAAAATGATTGTGCTCTAAAAATCTAATGCTTATTGGTGAGTAAATTAATCAACTTAAATAAAGTAACACATAATCTTGCGGTAAAATATTTTTTATTAGATTAGTATTGTTTATAGATTTATTTTAACGTATTCTTATTATTATCAATACAATATTAAAAGGCCTCATTTAATTTCTTGCTGTATAAAAGAGCATTTGTATCGTAGAATTGAAATATGCTAATATATTTGTAGTTGTCAAACACAGAAGAAATTAGATAATTTATATCCTTTTAAAAAGTAACACATCTCAAAGTTACTTTCTTTTCTACATTCTGTGTTTATTCTTTCGGATTTTTATCTCTTAATTTCTTCAAACTCTCTTTAAAATAGAATGTTTATCATAAGAACGTAATATGTAATAAAATAATTAAAAGCATTGTTTTTAATTGTACAAAGAAATTTATACGATGGCATTCGTATGAATTAAACATGAGCAAAAATGGATATTCCTGTAGACGTTCCCAATTCCTATACACCAAAACAAAATGAATCGAATGAAATGCGTCATCCATATAAATTAATTAGAGTAATTCTCACTTTCACTTTTCACCGAATCATAGTCAACATTTTCCATCTGAAATAAATGAATGTATTTCTTTTAGCGAGCATTCAAATAATTCCACTGAAATATGGAATATTCCAAATCAAGCAATCTGAATACTTTTCAGAATAAAAACAAGACGTGCGAAAAACGGCTATCGCTATTGGACGGAACAACAATTTTTTATCGATTTAGCCACCTCGTGTTTGCATAAACACTCCAGTAGAGAGGAAAAAACTTGTTAGAAAACAATTCCTGATTTGGCAGCACGTGACAATGGAAAACATTCTTATAAGCACATGAATATATTAATACTCATACGCATAAACTAAATGCCATTAACCTAGTTGAGAACTTGACCCGGATCGAAGGCAGCGTTCTTCCAAGATGAGTAGTAGTAAACTCGAAAAAGACTCACTCAATCGTCGACATCGACAGTTAACACTCTCACCTATATAAGTTTTGACTGGACCGGTTTCGTGCTTCGAGTATTGTCAGCGTAAGACTCGATAACATAAACGAGTGCTTCGGTCAAGTACGAGGAGATTCTCGTCGCAAACTACATGTGTGACATCGGTAGCAAAAGTATTGTTGCGGTATGATCAAAAAGTATGAAGAAACTTTATATCTGACGCACGGGACGTTGCCGCAAGGTCAAGAGATAAGAAAACAAAGAAGAAGGAGGAGGAGGAGGAGGAGGACACTGTGAATGGTTCACCAAATTTTGGATGGCACGTTATGCTATATTTGACCGTCGAACCACGAGCTGGGATTAACAGTGAGCGCTGAGATACGGTCAAGCACTATGAAATTCTTCCGACTTTTTCCACTCATCGTTGTTCTACTGGTGTACAAAATCGAGTGTGCAGTTACTCCAGGAACCCGCGGATCCAGAAATCCAAAACTCATGTTCAGCACCAGAACTGAATATACGGAAACATTTGTAAGTCACAACTGTTTGTTCATTTTATTACAATTGTTTTTCACGTTGACACAATTTTAAAACGAAGTGATCTATTTTCGTATTTATCTAATTTTTATACATTCGTGCATTTATTTCAATAAACGAAATTTTATTTCAGTTATTTATTTTTATCCTACTTATGTTACTGTTGTTATAAAGTAGTTATCGTTAGAAAAACTATCATGCTAAAATTAATAATTCTTCACAATAAATTGTTTCATTGAGGACAGAAATGAGAAATGAAATATTTTAATAACAAAGGAAATGAATATTGATGAAAAGGAGAAAGAGTTCAAATGAATTATGATGCATTTATTTGCATGATATTAAACACGTGTGTGTCAAATTCAATTTAAAAAATTGAATTTAAACAATCATGTAGAAGTTTAAGGTTTATTTATCAAATAATTATATTTTATGAATAAGAAATATAATTGAATAATTCTATCTATAAATAAATGGCAAATGTTAAATATTACGCATATTTTTATTTAATACTTTTGTAATTAAGATCGTTAATTACTTATTAATTAAAATGCATATTTCTTTCCAATTATTTGTGACGTAAATATTCAACTGACAGTTTAAGACTTGAAAATTTTAATATTTTGCTTAAAATATTATAATTTCAATTGTGTTCCAACACAAATAAATACAAGCACCAATACATTGAAAAATTGTAATATAAACTATTTTTAGAAAAGTCACTAATAAGTTATTTATTACATTTATTTATTTATTAAATAAATTATTTATTGAATACAATTATTTTTACGTGAAATTTTTTCTAATATTAATTCTATGATATTCTTATCATAAAAAATGTTTCAGAATTATAAAAGAATTTGGGAAAAGTGACAGACTTTATTTCCAATTATAACTGAGTTGAAAATTGAAATGGCAAAGAATTATTATTCAGTAATCTGTTACATAGTTTGAATATAAACGAATCATTTTACCTTTTTTATCATTAAAGAAAATTCATTATTCAGTGTATTTAACTTAACATTATTAAGTTAACACAACACATAGTATTTTACTTAATTTTACCAATTCTTAAATCAAATATATTACATTATTCATTTTATTTCACAAGTTAGTTGAGTTAAGTTCTAATTAGATTCAAGTATATTATGTGATTCACGAGTTTTCAATTATTACCCTCTAATTAGATTGCTACTTTTTTCTAAATGAATGAAATTTTTCTTCTCGTAACAATTGGTTTTCATATTTTAATCGTAATACTTCTTTTTATAGATTTATAGCACTTTCCAAAATAACTATAAGTTAAAATATAAAAGTCATTTTACAAGACCAACTGTATATATTAAAAATGATAAATTATGACTAACATATGGAAAGTGTCTCGGTGAATACACAATTTTTCACATCTACATTATTCTGCAACGAAAACATTAAAACCACAAGTGAGAGTAACAGATATTTGCGTGAAAATGTATTTTCTAAGGTACAGATGCGCGTAATTATGAAATGTCAGAAATCGATTATTTATATTTATAAATGCATAAATTTACGCCGTTGGGTCTCGCTTATATTAAAATTCCAGACAAATGATTAAACTCAACGTTCTTTTACATTATAAAAACGCACTTTTTATCAACGGTTTCCATATTTTATTCATAAGGTATAAAAGTATAAAAAGCTTAATTAAAAAATTGTCAATTGTAAAAAATTAGTCGCAGCCGATGTTATTCGTACAAGAAATGTGAATTATTATAGAATTCCTTATAAATAAAAATGTCTGAATTTGATATAATACTTATATTTCATGTATTTTTATTTATCGGAACCGGATTCCATTTAGGAGTGATATATGCTTTTTAGTTAAATGCAGACTACAATTTTCCACACATTTACGTAACATAGGCAACACCATATGTTTTTACTCTTACATAAATCAACTAAAACTGAAATATAAAATATGCATTACGTATAAATCGTAATTCACTGAACTACTGAAATTATTTTCTGGTCAGTTGCAATAAAACATCAAACACAAATGTAATACATGTTATTGTATGACCATATAATTTATTTATTTATACGACAGTACGTAAAATTTTATTTCTTCGTCGAACCAAATGTAATGCAATAATAAAATTACTTTTAATATAACAGCATTTGAATGGGATGACGTAGATTATTGGCAGCGTTTTATTCTTAACAAAAGCAATCAATCGTTTAAAATGAAATTTTGTGTTAAAAGTAAAAAATGAAGCCACATTGCTTAGGAGATTGATTGGTATGTATTCTCATGTGTCTTGTATAACATTAATTATTTACAAAGCTGATTCGGTAATGTGATTGTAATATTCATTTGATGTAATCTTTTCTATTTGTAACGGTATAAAACAGTAATTATGATGTAACAATAATTACAACTATAAATAACAGAATGCTAATTAAACCAATTAATCCTAATTAATCGAATGTTATTTATGATGCAGAAAATTGAATACATGCTTTTCCGAAGTGAAAGTATTTTATGGATACCCAGAATGTATCGACATAAAAATTATTGTGATGGTATCAGCGCCTCACTTATTCAAAATATAAAAGCAATTTAACGTGTGATTCTATCACGCAATATCAAGAGTCTATTCAGTCATATTATAATATAAGATATCATAAACATAATTTAAGAAATCGTATTTTAAATTTCGTAATAATAAAAGAATTTAATGATAATATTTTATAGTGATTCTTCAAAAATGAAATACTCTTATAAATTATACTAAATATTTGTAAAAGTATGAATAAACATAACATCATTTGTATTAAAATATCAAATGTAATTGCACAAAATTTTTTTGAAAATTTCACAATGTAAAAAGGTTTTTATAAAATTATTTTATTGACTTATAAAATAAGGAGAAATAAATTCATAGTTTATTCCAATAAAAATTGCTATTTTGCTCAATAAAAGATTTTACATATTTGTCTTCTTAATTTTTAATAAACTTTAAAATTTCATTTTGAATTCAATTTGTTCTCACTTTGTATAACATTAAAATAATTCTTTAATTTTTTACTCCGTTTAATCAATTGTATAAGAAATTGCTATGGAATGCAAAAATAACGAACAATATATATAGACAATGGTAGATAAAATCACAAATGTGTGATGAAGCGATTTGTCAATGTTATATCTTATATTAGTTATTAAAACACAAGTAATTTTTAAAGATATCCTGTATATTAGATATACACAATTGTTTACACTATACACATTCCTAATAATAAACACTATATTATATATACTATATAATATATCTTTCAAAAAACAGCTATAAAAATTCGACATGTGCCTATTAATATATCATTAATAATATGTCGAATTTAAAGAAATAAAAACAGTATAGTTGATGAAGTGTAAAATTAATTTGCACGAAACAATTTGGATAAAATCTAAATTTACTACAGACATAGTTTGGATACAGTCTTTTCACTACTTGGATCTAGTCTGATAAACGGTTTGAATAATATTCCAGTTCCAACGTACGAAATATAAAATTAATTATAAATAAGACGTAAATAAATTGATATATAAAAGTTTGTGATCTAGATAAAAAACCGTTCTTGAAATAATACCATAAAAATATTTAAAACTGGAACAATGTTTGCATATTTAGAATAATTTTTATTTATATATTAGCATTGTGTTTATAATATCAGATCATACAATTTTGTTCATTATAATAAAAAACAATTTCCAATTTCCAATAATACTTCCTTAAAATAAACAATATCTATTAGATCGTAATCATTATTTTAATTCCTTGTCAATAAGTATTTTTTTATCAAAACTATTTAACAAATTTAAAGTATGTTTCTGTAAAATGCAGCGTTAAACGTGTTGTTGATAACATCACATAATTTAGCGTTAGATGTTACAATAGTTTTATATTGCATCATATTATTACGGTGTATTTCATAAAAAATTGTTATAAAACATTGTTAAAAGGTTGTTGTACATCTGATGTATTTGTCTTCGTAAACTTAAAAGAAAAGCTTTAAATGGTGTTCTTTATAAAAATAATAGCAAATCATCGATTTTGTCGATTTTTTGTATACTTTTTCATTTGCAATATAAATAATTTTATTGTAATCGACCTTGATATATATGATCGTAAATGTTCATCTCTAATTCAGTTTGATTATACTTTTACATTAGCGCAAGAGCAACGTTTCATAATTAATCTGGTTTTATTAAACCTGATAGGAGATATGAGATTTCGATCAAATATAATTAAGAAATTAGTACGATAACAAGATTATATTATTCCATCATATTTGAATGATATTGTATAATATTCTGAACTTGTTTTACAAAAATCCAAGTACATGCAATATAAAAATTGATTTTTAAATAATGTTTTATAGCAATTTATGACCACAGCAATCAGTATTTTGTCTGATCATCAAAATGGAATATTTTATTCAATGTATTCTCTCTTCTCTCAATAAATGTCCAGTATAAAAATTATATAATTTCAGATTTATTTACAATAATGTAATATGTACAAATATCATAAATATATCTCATTACAAGTACGCCAATTTATTATTAAAATACGTTTATATTCGATAATCAATTATTTTAATTTGTTAAAAATAATTAATAATAAGATTAATTAATTTGAAATTTAAAAAATTACTAAAAGTTGTAACAAATCTTATATTTGATTAATTTTCAAAATAATGTTGTTTAGAGACAAAAAATGTGTTATATTTGAAATTATCATTGAATTACTGTTAAACATAAAAATGATTATTGCTTATTATAGAAACAAATTGTTGTTAAACTTTATATATTTCATGCAAAAGAATATTTAAGAAGAAATTGTTAAAGTTAATAACGCTTTTATTATTGACACTGAAACTTGAAATTATAACATGTTCTATGAGTTGGAGTTACTGTCAATATTAGATCAGCTCAACTTTTGATACAGTTGTAACAAATAAAGTTTAGAATTTAATGACAGGATTAAAATTTCGTCGAAGATTTTTTTTCATTGATCATTAAATTAATATTATAATGAAACTATGATATATATTTATTAATCCTATTATTGTTTAAACAATAATTGCTAATGGTGACCCAGTAATTTTTCATCAGCTAACAATGAATTATCCTGAACACTTGTCTTGTGACAATTACTTTCCAATTTTAAATTAATTACAAATCTACACTGATTAACTAATAGGCTACAGTCTATGCGTTGTTATTAACCCAGTTATTATACTCTTGTGAGAAAAAAAAACAGTTCAGTATAATTTTAAGTAAAATGCTAGTATTGGTATTATGCCACTATTAGACCTTATATTAATTTTCACATGGGTTTATAAGATGACCTCATTTTAATCTAATTAATAAAATACATTTTTTAAATACATTTTTTAGATAATGATTATGTTTTTGAAGATAATTAAGATAAAATATTGTACACGAATCAAGTAAAAATAGATAAACCCACCACTTTTCAAAAAGTTATTTTTCATGTAATTAAAACATGCAATGTAAATATAATCAATATGAAATATTATGTTTAGGATAATTTGTCGTTTTTCTTCGGTACTTTTTTAATCTGATTTTATTAATTTTTGTTTAGTGTAGAAACTTTGTAACATTTTTAATTTATGGTATTTTATTTATTATTGCTATAGTAATACATTTAAAAAATCAGTACTCCAGGTCGATTTTACAAAAACAAACATGTTTTAAATTTATTCTTCTATATAAATATTTGTATAGCCTGAATTAAAATAATTAAAATTATTATTCTTATGTTTTACTTACATGCCTCTTACTCTTTTTATGCCTAAAATGCAAATGTAGTGAAGTATATGGATCAATTTCCACTATGTTCGATGTAAATTATTAATTAATCCTTATAGAAAGATTTCACATTTTATCTTATATAAAGTCAAATATTTATTTTCTGGAAATATAATAGTTTTGCAGAAAAATATTTAACAACGAAATTTGCTTTTATCTGTATTAATTAAGATGTCAAATTTATTTGAAGAATATAAATATATTTTGGTTAATATGAAGAAATAATGTTGCAAAATACAAAATTTTCAGGTCGACTTAGTCAGATTGGCGGGTTACATGGTTGAAGAACATGATATAATAACAGAAGATGGATATATTTTAACAGTTCATAGAATAATAGGCAATTCGAAGTCTTCAATCAAGTCAGTGAAACGACCGGTCATTCTTATACATGGTCTTTTTGCTGCTTCAGATATTTGGGTCTTAAGAGGTCCAAAGATTGATTTAGGTATACAACTTGTATTATATATTTTTAATTCATATGTATGTTTAGATATATAATTATAAATATATATAAAAATATGTAAAAATATATACACAAAATATATAAAGATATATAAAAAAATAAAAGATACATAAAATGAAAAAATAATATATATATATATATATAACAACATAGAGTTAAATTACGTCTTCTGATTACAAAAACTATAAAATTATTTTCTTTAATAGAACTAAATTCCATTTACATAGTTTTAATAAAAAAATGTAATTAAACTAATCAAAATTTGAGTCGAATTAAAACGATTTTAATGATTATAAATATTAAGATAAAATAATTACTTGTTTTAATTAATTATAATTAAGATATTTTATATGTGATCTTAAGATGTTTCGTATTTAGTATTAATATAAATACATAATGAAAATAATATTTTAGCTTATTTATTATCTGATACTGGTTACGACGTGTGGTGTCTAAATGTCAGAGGAAATTATTATGGAAAGCGACACACAAAACTATCAATAAAGAATTACAAGTTTTGGAGATTTAGGTTAGTAATTACACATTACGAATTTTATCAACTTGAAAAATAATAAGTAGTACATTGAAGAGAAAAATTAAAATTAAATCAATTTATAACTTAATGTATTTCTGTCTCATGAAAAACAATATAAATTTTTACGTTTATTAAGCTTTTGCGTCATTTATTAAGTTTAGTACGTAGAAAAAATGATATTTGTTTTTTTTTCTTTCAAAACTCATTTTTATATTTAAGATAATGTTGAAACGTTTGACTTGTTTTATAAAAATTCATTATCTTATTAAGGATGAAGTTTGTTTTAATAAGACTACGATTATTTATTAAGATTTTGTGAGTATGTGACAGTTCAATTAAATATTATGCCATAAATTTCAAAGCATCATATACGTGCATTTTCAATTTACTTTTAAACTTAGTTTAAAATAGATTAAAGACGCGAAGAAAACATTCTTGATTATGATACGTTGAAAGTGTAACGTAATGTATAATCATATTCTTTCATAACTATGGAATCTTTACTAAACAATAATTAATTATTTCATAAGCAAATAATCGATTAATACAATCTTCTTACATAAGAGTGCGAATGAAAATATTTCTACGCTCAACAAATAAATGTCTTCTTGCTAAATTATTGCAGATATTTTCATGCATAAGGTACAAAAATTATTTTATGCCTGATAAAGTTCTTTTTATCGTTACAAAAATTAAAATATTGTTAAAATGAATAAAAACACCTTGAAAAAGGTGTTATTTTGTTTTAAAGTACTGACGTTGACGGCCTTTTTAACCATAAATATTTATTAAAATTAAAAATGCAATTTAACAAAGAATAATGTAACTGTTATTAAACTCATTAATCAACACAAATTATAAATATTTAATACTTATTGTTATTTATGAGATAGAACTTTTCTGAATATTGAACAATGAATATAAACACATGCATTTTTTTTCAATTTAATTTCAATGTTAAATAGCAATAAAACAACAAATAAAAATGAACAAACATTTATTCACGGAACGATAGAAAACATAATTTAAGTAATTAAATTTCCGTTGTAATAGCTGGCATGAATTTGGCGTGTATGATTTACCAGCAATGATCGATTACGTCTTATCACTAACGAATATGGATAAGGTGTCTCTAATAGGACACTCCATGGGCACTTCAGTACAAATGGTTTTACTCTCGATGAAGCCTGAATATAATAAAAAAGTGAACGTAGTACTTTCATTTGCACCAGTCGCCATATTAACACATAAATTACCAGGACTCGTGCATACTATTGGCATTAAATATGGAAAACAATTACAGGTACAAACTACATCTTCTCGTTAAAAATTAAGTCAAACATGAAAGATAAATAAGAGACACGAATAATTTTTGTTCAGAAAACTTTGGAATTTTTCGGGATGCACGAATTTATGCCAAGAAGCTCGACGAACATCAACCTCTACACAACACTTTGCGAAGAAAATAAGATTCAGGAGTGGTGCCAGCAGCTGGTATTCTTCATATTGGGCTTGACAAGCAACGACCCATTCAATACAGTAAGAGATTTTTCGCTCGCGCGTCATCGCGTCAAGACAGAGAGAAAACAATAATAAGAGAAGTAAGCCCAAGCGATTTCAATACGAGATATATTTAATTCCCACTAACGAAGGAATAATCTCTGTTTTTTGTAGAAGTTTATTCCAAAGCTGTTAAATCACTTTCCTCAGGGCACGTCAGTGGATACGCTGATTCATTATCGGCAAATTGCAATTAGCGGTAATTAAACGTCAAAACATGTTTAATGTTATTAAATCGTTCGGTGTGTTTATAATACGACAATTATGTAATATTCCAGGGAAATTCAGACAGTTTGATTTTGGACCAGAAATAAACGAAGATCGATACAAGAGTCCTAGACCTCCACTGTATCCGTTGGACAAAATTACTGTTCCAGTAATTTTGTACTATGGCATGAACGATGCTTACACAACGGAAAATGTAATGATCCAAAACTACTTTGTAAATAATTCGTTATATCGTGCAGTATGTTTTATACTTTTTATATTGCTGCAATTAAGTTACTTTACTGAAACTCTATATCCATTTTGCAGGATGTTCTTGCTCTAAGTAGACATTTGTTTAATTCAACAATGCTGAAGATAGATGAAGAGAAGTTTAGTCACCTCGATTTTTTATTTGCGAACAACACCAAAGCTTTGCTTTATGATAACGTTATTCAAACACTAAACATGTATTCGGAAGTTAACAAAATTGAGAGTAATCACATTTAGTTAAAAAATTAATGCATAATGAATAATTATAAAGTGATAAAATTTGCGGACTATAATGTATTTAAAATATTTATTGAACGATTCCTAAATTATTCTATAATAATTAGTTAATTTATTATAGAAATATCCAAATGGCTTTGTTTTGTTATTAATTATTCTTTTTTACTCTATATTTAAGAAATTATTATGTACAAAACCTTATAAAATGTAAATTAATATTTAGATTGTTAGAATTAAGTTCACGTATAAGTCTTTAAATACACTCTTTAATCAATACTTTGACTCCAATAGAAATTTTTCAGAGAAAGGAAAAACACATCATCGTTAGAACAACATATAAAATTCGCTTTGGATTTCTTCAGAAGTGTCTATAATTTCACATTTCTATGCGTCAATTTTGTTGTTTCTCTAAATAATTAATAATCGTTTCTATATTAGAAGTGATGAATTATTGAAAAGCTGATTTAAGTAAAAATAAATTACTAAAGACAAATATATTGATGTATTTTAATATAATTTTAAAACCGATACGTTCAAAGCTTCATTTATTTTAATTATGATGTACAATTATACTAGAGTTGATGACTACTGAACGTTTGTTAACAGCAAAAATTAATTATGGTGCAATTAAAATGTTTATTAAACAAATATCACATTATAAATAAACATATTTTTGTGTGATATTTTGAATTAAAATCCATAGTTGATTTTTTAGAGAACTATTTTTTGTATTGCTGAATAAATAAACTCGTATTATAGAAAATAATTGTTTATTGTTATATATTTTTAAGATTGATTCAAATTCTGATTCTTAATTTACAACTGTGTTTTTCTGATAAAGACACGATATTTAGTTGCATATAAAAGTTATTATCTGCAGCATATAAACCAGTTAACCAATATTTCTGTCTATGAACGAACACACCTTCGCCAATTTATAATAAAATGGTCCGAAAATATATTGAGCTATAACGCAAAGATCAAAATTTCATTTTAAAAGACAATAGTTTTATTTATACTTGTTTTTATATTTTATAAAAGAAAACTGATATATATATATATATATATATATATATATAAATTACGTTTTATATGGAAAAATTGACTGTATAAAATTTATTGATAATTTTATTTCTACCATATTCTAGCTTGATTTGTAACTAATGTTTTGTCACAATTCTAGCCATACTATGACTGATTTGCGGGTTTTGTACAAAAACTACAATATGACACTGCATCACATTCTGTGACAACTGTGGCAAAAACTACGACTTTACTATTACTAAACCTGTGATAACTGTTGCCTACAGTACGATTTACAATGAATTTTTTCACGCGAATTACTGGTGGAAAATTGTAATAATAAACCCAAGATCGCCTTTTTTTTAAATTAAAATAAATTAGCTTAAAATTTATTAAAGATGAATTACTGATGACTATATCATATAACTAATAACATATAGC
>JABFOX010000150.1:0-20427 GCA_022817665.1 Axea sp. ZL-2020
ATAATGCTGACGCTTCAACAAAAGCGTCGCCGCTAAGTATTTGGTTCGCTGGTTTTTTTGCCAGGGTTACTTCGTTGGCAGCTGCACGGAAAATGGTGAAAAGGCAAAATTGCTTGATCGAGACGATAATACTTTGGTGTACGTTGCCACGCACGTAACATTTATTGGAAGCCCATTTGTAGATAACAATGCTTGAAACTGAAATATTGAGAACGGTGAATGATTCATGCTACTGTGAAAAACACTGCGTGACTACATTGTTCCGCGGCACAATGTAACGTTTTTGCTCTTTTTTTTCTGCGTCGTGTTTTTTTGCATTGTCCTTTTTTTTGTTTCATTTCGTTTTGTTTTGTTTTGCCTTTTTTGTATTTTTTTGCGCGTACTTTTTTTTTATTTTTTTTTTTTTTTTTTAATTTAGTTTGTTATTAATAATTTCTTCTAACCAAATAAAAATTAATATGTTTTAGAACATGTGCTTTAGAACAAGCATAAAAAAACAAAAAAAATTTAACAATTTTTTGATCATTTATAGGTATAATGACAAGTAATAAAAGTTATCATTATGTATGTTGAAAAGAACAGTAAAACTTTAAAATCACTCTTTCCTTCCCCAATATGGGTACACGATACTTGAAACTGCTAAATTTTTAATTCTTTGAAAATTAAATTTTACGAAATTTCACCAAGATTTTATGCACGATATGATCCTGAAAGATGGAGATATGCATTCGGGAGATTCGTTTTTATATATTTAGTTATAGGTATATCGAGGATTTGCCCATTTGGACCAACAATCTCAATTATCTCAAAAACGGTTAGAGACATAGAATTCTTTCATATTCAAACTCTATATACAAAACTACTGTTGAAATCTTGTGTTATTGAGGTAGTTGAGATGGAGTGATTCTCAAGTTTTACTAAAAGAACAATAATAAAATAATATTTCGTAAAGAAATTATAAGATTCAAAATAAATAAGTTATAAATGGTAAAGTCCTATTTTATTAATACAACTTATTTTTCAAATAAATAATGTCAAAATTTAATTCATTAATTATTGAGAATTAAAAAATTTACTAAGAAATGATAATTTATTAGTATTTTTCTATTATATCTGTACATTTTCAAAAAGTGTATTTGACTTTTATCATTCTGAAATATACATTTACACAATATTTTTTATCATGCTATAAATTGCATTGAATTATAAAATATATGTTTTAGAAAATTGATTTAAAAAATACATTATAATTAAATGGTTTAGTAATAAATTAATTTATATTATTTATGTTAAGAAACATTATATATTAATTTTTTTTGAGCCTCCATACAATCTATATTAATTCTAGTTTATATGTAAATTCTAAATGCAAAAATTACCTTTTTTTTCTCTATATACTACAGTTATGTTAGATGTGTTGCACTCTAAATTTATCATAGAAGTTACATATGGATTATATATAAGTTAAAATCAAACATTTAGAAATGTAATTAAAATATAAATAATGTATTTTCTTATTTTATTTCATTTGATTTTATATTAATAAAATTTTATACGACTTAAAATTCGTTGGAATGTTAAAATTGTAAAATGTAAAAATACTTTTCAAAAGAAAAAGAATTATAATATTACAAAAGATTATATTAAAATAATAAAAGTGTAATTAAACTTCCTATAAACTATGTATACGATAATTTAATAAATTGTAATAATCAGAGTTGCTTTTTTTTATTTAATTTTTAATAAAAATACAAAATCAGTGTACAATGAAAGAAACAAACCTAATGTACATTTTGTAAAAATATTAAAGAATAGATGGTAATAAATTAATTTCGATATTTATATTACGGTACTGTAATGTTTAGTATTAATGAAACAGAATTAAAGTAGTAATTTTAGTTTTAACATTACAGAACTTAATCATTTATTGTGTACATTTTAGTTTTTAATTTTCTTTTACATAATGATGTTTGAATTTATTTATTAAAATATCATTTTTATTTAATAAAAAATCCATTTTTTCTATTCAATTGCAGTGTTTGATAAAAAGTTTAAGTGTAGACATGAATAAATAAATGAAAAGAATATTATTACATCACGAATATTAGTTAAATATAGTTTAATTTTTTAAAAATATTTTATGAAGAATGCTTTTTGTATTAACTGAAAAATTAAAATTATTTTACTAATTTTTTATAGTTATATCAAAATTATACTGATATTTTTTCTAACTTTATACTTATGTATAATACACAATTATTTTCTTATTTTAAATAATTACAATATAATAACTGCATGAACAAGTTTATTTATAGCATATGAAAAGTTAATTAAATTAAGATATTTTAAATTTTGAATTTATAAAATATTTTACTTCAGGTAATTTAATAAATATTTTACTGAATATTAAAAAAGTCATACATGTAATTATATATTTAATAAAAAATGTGACAAATACCTTAATAGTATTTACTATTAAATACCTTATATAGATCTCATTGAATTAGTTTTTTTACAACACTTTTAATGTCTTCACTACAGCTTTTTACATAACACATTTTAAATTTTAAAATCACTGAGTTAATTTTGTTGATATTATTTACATAAATAATATTGTAATGGATTAACTATAGGCTGATTCTTTGATTTTAAGAAAATGTAAACAAAGTATTAATGTTTGTAATTTAATTTTAAACGTATAATTTTTATGTTCTTTTTTTATCGTCAATTATTAACCACAAAACAGTAATTATACATACATATTTTAATAAAAGTTCATTTAATTTTAAGTGCATCGAATTATATATTTGAATCATTTAAAAAAATTAATTAAAATAGATACTATTCTGCATAAAGTAAATACAAATTTATAACACTTTCTCATTAGAATAATAATTCATTGTAATTTTTAATAAGTACTTAAAAAGTAATAGTTCATTTAAAATATATATTCAAAAATTGAGTCTGTATACAACTATTCTTTTTAATTAAATTACATTTTTAATATACCGAATTAATAATTTTACTCTTAAAATTATATATTTTTTCTTAAAGAAGAGCATTTTTTTTTGTGAAAAAAATTGTGAAAAAAAATTAATTATATTATAAATTTACGGCAGTAATACAGACAATTTATGTATGTTATATATTTTCGACGTTTTGGATCCGAAATTGGTCCCTTATTAGGCCTAATTTAATGCATTATATATTATTACTAATATAAATATATGTTATATTAAGATTAGTCTTGATAAGGCTTCGGATCTGAAACGTAAAAAATATGTAATAAATATAAATTGTCTGTATTATTGTTGTAAATTTATAATATAATAAAATTAAACAGATGTTACTTAATTTTTGAAATAACATTAAATTAAATATGTTTAATTTAAATTGTAAAACTATGTTTTATAAATTTCAAAATTTATACTCTTATATAAATATACATAACAAAATATAGAAATTAGATAACTGGTCTATTATACATTTTTACATTTACATTTTTTATTTTGTATTTAAATATAAAAATATAACAATATTTCATGTTAATAATTAACATTATGTATTATATAGGTAATACGTTTGATTAAAGTGAAACAAAACTGAACAGGTTTATTTACCTTATTGTTAAAACTTACTAACAATTCCTATACAAAAAATAAAGGAATTGAAACTTAAATGTTTAAATTTAATTTTTCATCAAACAGTATTTAAATGAATGCAACTTCTAAGTAATTTCTATTAACCACATGACTTATAATAAATTATTAATGTCATTAAAGTTTTTTTTTACAAGATTAAAAATTGGATATTTTAAGTTTAATTTTTATTTGGTGCGTAAATCTTTTAATACACTTTTTTACGCCTATTTATATTCCAAATTGTACAGCTGTCTTTAATTTAGTATACATTATAAAATGAGCACATCAATCTTGATTGTATAAAAGGATGTCACTTGCAACTAATTACCAACTTCAAATTCTCATGCTGACAAGAATAAATGCTTGCAAAATTGAATACAATATAATTTTATATATCTGAATATTTATGAGTCTTGAAATATTCAAAATATGAACAGTTTATTTTACACTTAATAATCATTTCCTTACATCAAAGAATTACAACAGACATTTATTTACCTGATTTGAAGAAAGTATTTTTAGTTCATAGCACATAATGTATATTAAACACCAAATTTTTGCTATAAAACAAATAAACATTACTCTAGTTTCAAAACATTTTATTTTTATTGAATTTTTTTATTTTATTAGTTTTAAAAGTATATAATATATCAAAATAAAAGTTAAAATATATCAAAAACTTCTTAATTTTTTAAGTATGATTCACATCGTAATTGTGGAAAAAAAAATTAATGTATAATGTAAAATGTTGTCAAAAAACCTTTTAATTTTTAAACTAAGTTTTGAACTCAGTCATATTATTTTATACTGTTATAAGTATAGATATATAATTAATTTAATATTTCAAAGTACAACAGTCCAGTTTAAAATTCCGTTAGTATAAATATACGGAATATTTATTTATTTAATTTTATTATTAATTAATTAATGTACACCCGATAATGTAAAATAATGTAAATTCGAACTATTTAGACGGTTTCTTATTTGTCTCGTAGTAAAAGTATATTACCAATGTGTTAAATGTAATTATATAAATTTATAATAAATAAAACTTCGATTTTGTAAACGAAATTAACTGTTAGAACAATTGTCATGTCCATGTTAATAATTATAATTATTACTCTTAAAAAATTCAGAAAATTATGTAGGTTTCTATTTTATATAAATAAACTTCGTTTATAAAAAACTGGTGTTTTTTATTTAACCTGAAATTTATTTAAAAATCCCAAATTTGTAATTTTATACACACATACCGGAATTAATATGCTCGTTATAAAACTTATATATTATACTATTAGATTAAATTATTTTAATAATATTGCTTTAAAATGAGATGTCGATGTCAATTTTGTTTAAATTATTTATTACATTTTTAAATATGTGAACTTCTGAAAGATTAATTAATGTGCAACTTTAATTTGTGTATATGTATTATAATAAAAAATAGAATATATATATATAAATTCAAATAATGAGAATTTGAGGTTTAAGATGTATTAAACGTTTTAAATATTAAAAGTGTTATTCATTAATTATGTAAAAGAATTTTTATTTTCATTTCCTGTTTTTATATTAAATTTTATATGCATTTGTTATTATAAATATATTACGGAAATTAAGTATTTTAATTTTGTTTTTAAACTAAATTTTACTTTGTTATAGCATCACTTCAACTGGATGAAAGGGAAATTATACCTACACAATCTAATAGCCTTACATTAAAATTACGAAAATCTGATAAATGCCAAGAAAAAAATAAAGAAGCGTCTGATAAGCTTTTATCAAAACTTTCTTCAGTTAACAATAAAAAATTACAGCTAATCTCAAACAGAAAAACCGTTAGTTCTTCTAATGAATCTGATAACTGGAAAAGTAAATGTGACAAAAGGAAACTTCAAGATGAAGTGATCAGCGTTGGTGCATCCGGTAATAATAATTTGCTGACAAATCAAAACGAAATAAATGTCCCAGTTTTAACAATACGAGATTCTGCATGTACAGAAAAAATTATGGGTTTACAAAAGTCTAATGATAAGGAAAAATCCAACGAAAATTATGCAAATCCATCATCGGCATCACAACATAACAAACCTGTGTTTAAGATGCTTAATTTAGATGCAGGTCAGCAAGTTCCAGAAGCTTCATTTTCAGTAAATTCTGGAGTTCTTAAGGACACATCTTCAGTAACCAATGAAAAAGAAAATTGTGACGTTTTAGTAATTAAATCTACAGTTATTCCTACAAATGCAGGTTTGTTTTTTAGTGAAAGATTTAATCATACATAGATAATGATTTGATTATTATTTTTTTATAAATTGAATTATAAAAACAATTAAATAATCATTTAAATAATAAGTTTTAATAATACGTTTTATAATGCACTAATATACTAAAGTTTAACTAATAAGTTTTATAATATAATTAAAACTTTAAATAAACATTTTACTATTTATACATTAAATATTTACTTGTTGTATTACAAAATGCATGTTTGAAAGAGTAATCTTTCTTTTTTATATATATTCACATACTGTTTAAATTCTTCGATAAAATATATATGTATACTTCTCATGTAAAGATTTTATACATCTTGATATTAGTGTAAAATTTTTCATACTTTCATAATTTTGCTTAATGAATTTAACTAATTAATACATGTCTTTTGTATAATTAATCATACTAAACAAATTTTTTTTATAGACGCAACAGAGAAAGAATCTGTGGAGTTGAATGATACATCTGAGCCTAAGCAACCTGTAATTCGAGTTCGATCTTTTGCAAAATCACCTCAAACTTGGATCGATCGCAGTCCAATAAAGTTGAATAAATCACCACAGAAAACAGATGCTCTCAACTCTGTGAACACGGCAAAAGAGTCGGAAGATCGACCACTAATAATTAAAATACAAACAAGTTCGGAAAATCAAGTTATTCGCCACAAAAAAATACCAGTAGTCATACATAGAAATACATCGTTGAAATCTCATCCGATTGCTGTAAAAATTAAGTTATCCGAAAACTGTGCAGTCAAATCTAAAACAAATATTCCTTCTTTAATAAATAAACCATTATTTACTATCGCTGAAAATGCAATATCAGTAGCAAAAGCACATAATTCAACGACAAAATCAACTGATATTACGATAAACGAAACGTCTTTAACAACACCAAATTCTTCATTGCGCTTAAAGGAAGTTAGTTCAAGCTCTGTGAGGAAAGAAATACCGATGAAAGTAACATCTATACCGTTGAACAAAATTATAAAACCGAGTCAAAATTCCTTATCCGTGAAATCTTCAAATACATCTAATTCAGAAAAAATAAAAAATATAAACCAGACATCAAGGATAGTGTCTTTTGAAACGAAATCAAATATCAAAGACAATCTCGCAATGACTCCGTCAGTTTCAACGAAAGTTCCAACATGTTCCAACGCGATAAAAGAAAGTGAAGGGCAAAATGTATCACAATTGAATTGCACTGAAAAGAGAACAGAAAAGCTCTGTTTTAAAAATAGAATAGACACACATAATCCTGTGAAAATTAAGAATATCATATGTGCGAATAAATTAGTTAAGCTGAATCCGTTCAATGTAAAAATAAATCGTTTTACAGATAATAAACGAGTGAAAAACTCAGAAACGTATATTGTAAAAAATATAGGTATTAGTCAACCAAGTAATACTGTCCCAACCAAGTTAAAAACTATCTCTACTACGATTAATAAATTATCGTAAATATGTTTGAAAGTAGAATTTGTTATAACGCGTTTATATTACATTGAACGTTTATTAGCAATTTTGTTTATTAATATTTGATTATAGTATTTTCAGAATATATATGTGATGTATTAATTATTATAAAACATTTTAAAATATGTACACAATTTTTAAATACATTTTGATTGATATTTTTAGAATGAAGATATTCATCTTCAACAAATAAATCAAATTTATAAAATACCGTAAAAAATTTTTGTTAACCATTACTGAGCTCATCATAAATAGAATTTAAAATAATTAATTGAGTTTTTTAATATTAGTTAATATAATACTAATAAATTATTTTTTTGATCAAAGAAATTATGTACACAGCATTCTTTATGAACATTATATATTTTATATAATTAATATTATCGTGTTAGTTATTCAATGGGATATTTTATACACATTTAATTCATTAATATATTATTAATGATTAATTTTGAAAGAATAAATGCACTTTCTGTTAGATGTTCCACGATGTCAAAATGGTCTACATTTCTTAAAAGAATAAATTCAACGTTGTCGACGAATGATATAAGTCTCTGTAAAATGAGAATAATATAAATTAGAATTACTTCTGCGAGCATAGTATTTGTATACAAATAAATTTTATAGATAAAGCATAACAAGAAATTTACCTTAGCCATTCGTTTTGATTCTTCAACAAATATCGGAGAATCGCATTCACCAACTGTAACTATTACTTTAATGTTATGAAGAGCACTTTCCTTATCTCGTACATGAGCTTCTTCAATTGGTGCCAGACTGAATTGTTCAATTTCGACACTAGAATCAATATATTCAAATTCTGTTAGATTGATATTATATTAATTATATTTAAATAAAAAAGAAGATTTCGCTATTAAAACAATAAAAAAAATTGTACGAATAAATTTCATTAAATGATTTCACATATAATGTATACACAATTATATGTAAATTAAGTTTTTATTTATGGCAATAGAATAATAAATTTTGTTAACGAAACCTGAAATCGTGGTAGCTTACTCAGTTAATTTTAATGCATCATTAAAACTTGTAGTCAAAAGAGGTTTCAAATCATATATTCCACTAATAAGTACAAGTCCTTTTAACAACGGAGCATATCCTGAATGTTCAATGTGATGAAGCCATTTGGTATTATAAAGAAGACTAATTGCCAAATGTGCACCTGCACTATGACCAGCAATCCATACAGATCTATTCAAAAATATAATTACTTTCAACTGTATTTAATAATATTTAATCTTATAAATATATCCCCTATTGCCACGTACATTATTTATCATTAAATAATATTCAACGAACATTCCCAGAATGTTTTATTTTTAATATTAAAATACTATTCTTGGAACATTCTTAGGATATTTTATAGAAATATTATTTTAATATTCTCAAAATATTATTCTAATATATATAATTTATTTATTTATTTCGGTCTGATGGCCAGAAAAAATATTCTGTTAGTTTCTTTCTTTCTTTCTACCTTTTTAACCTTTCTAAAAGGAATATTTCTTTGGAATGGAAAAAGGAAAGGAAAGAAAAGAAAGGAAACCTTTCTAAAAGGAATATTTCTTAAGTGAAAATGATCGCCGTTTTGGATTCGATATTTCCTATTAAGAATATTAACATTCTGACCTTAAATTTGAATTCTACGCTGTATATGTTATATATATATCTAAATTATGACAATAAAGTACCTAGAAATTTTTATTTAAATTGTTAAATATGTTTCAAACATCTTTTCCACATGGACAAATGGTCAATGATGTATACTATTCAGCCGTATTGAGGCATTTGAGTGAGAAAGTCGTGAAAAATGGCCAGGATGATGGAAAAGCAATTGGTGGATTTTGCATAATAACAATACATTATCTCACAGAACCATAGTTGCGATCGAATATAAGACCTAAAACATCACAAGTACCATTGATCAACAGCCATATTCGCTTGATCTAGCACCTCGTGACTTTATCCGTTTGCCGGAATTAAAATTGCCATTCTGTGGAACATGTTTTAAGACCACTGAGGACATAAAACAAAATTCGTGGAAAGAGCTGAAGTTCATACCAGAAAGTGCATATTAAGGGTGCTTCGAGTAATGGAAAAAACGTTAACATATGTGTATTGCATCCAGTGGGCACTATTTTGAAGACGATAAAATGAGTATTGATGAATGATTAAATATTAGAACCTTGAATAAGTTCTCGCTGTTTTCTAACATCTAGCATTACCTAAGTGCATGCAATTTCAGATGCTAACGCATTTACAAGAAAGTACTATCGGTAAGCTTGAACTCCAGTGTATATTTGTTCGTCTCAGTGTAAACAACGTTTTTTTTCTTAGATCTAAAAATATGAGTTCTGTGATAAGTAAAGAGTATTTGCACTATTTTATACAAAAGAAATTTGCTGCTGAAGCACACAGGATTCTTGCAGAGACTTACTGTGAGCATGCTGTGTCGGAAACGATGTACAGAGACTGGTTTGAACGCTTCAAATACAATGATTTTAATCTTAGAGATAAAGAACGAAGAAGTTTGAAAACGAAGAATTGGACGAATTACTCAATGAAGATCCATGTCAGATGCCAGCTGAACCCGTACAATCATTACGAGTAGATGACAGAGTTTCGAAGCGTTTGAAAGCATTAGAAGTGATCCAAAAGCAAGGACATTGGGTGCCGTATGAGTTGAATCCGAGAGACGTTGAACAGCGTTGCCTTATGTGTGAACTGCTGCAGAAAAGGAAAGGCTTCTTGCATCGTATCGTGACTGGCGATAAAAATACATAGAGTACAATAACCCTAAGCGAAAAAGATCGCGGGGTAATCGTGGATCAACAAGGATACGTGTATAAAACCATGTATCAACATCGTCTGCAAAGTCAAATATCCATGGTTCGAAGATTCTTCTCTGCTTTTGGTGGGATCAGCAGGCTGTAATTTATTATGAACTTCTGAAGCCGAGCGAAACTATCATGAGGGTTTGCTCAACTGTAATTGATGTGTTTGAGTCGAGTCATGAAGGAAAAAAGGCTGTTATACGAACAAAGGTACGATGAAGAGATTTTGTTACATGACACATGTTGCAAAACTGGTGAAAGTCTGCTTGGAAATACTTAAATGGCAAGTTTTGTCCCACCGGCTGTGTTCGCCGGACATAGCCCCTTTCGATTATGACCTGTTCCGTTTGATGGAACATGACTTGGCTGAGTGATAACAACGGTGCCATTTGTATAAAAATATGAAAAAATGGGTCGATTCTTGGAGAGTCTTAAAAAACGTATCGTTTCTCCGATGCGGAAGTGGTCACTTTTAGTGACATGGTTTTTACCGCATACTTTAAACAAAGTATTAATTTTCGCAAAAAAAAAACACTGAAAACTTCAAGGTCTTGATATATTGTTTTGCATTTAAGATTTTACGGTATTTTGACATCACAATGTACTTTATACATGTATATGAAGTATGGGATATAATATGGGATACAATCAGTCACACAATGTTCAAAGAATTCTCTCAGATATAATATTAAAATAATATTCTTAGAATATGGTTTTAAGTGGACGCAGAATATTCTAGGAACACTTAATTTAACGTTGCTTTAATATAATGCTAATATTAAGTCGTGTCGATTTACACTAATTTTACTTGAAAATCCTACAAAGAACTTAGATTATTTAATTATAATTTTATTTTCTACTAAGCCTATCACACATCTGTGCAATTCTAGAAATATTTATCACGTTAAAAAGATTTCTGTAAATTTTTAGATGCCATCACAAATGAGTAAAAATAATTTTTTATTCAGAGGAACTTCGAATGTGCATAATTATTGCAAGACTTTTGCAACCAAAAAAATCCGCCACTGTTTTGGCCTATAAGTTTGAAAGGTATCAAATTGAAATATCGCATTTCATAGTAGTAATAACACTTTTAAAATTAAACAAAACTATTGTTAATTTAATTAATTAATTTTAAAACTTTTAAACTTAAAAAACTTTTAATATATTATCATGATTACTTTTTAAGTTTAAAAATTTTAAGCTTTTTTAAACTTACTTTGAACCACTTTCATGGGCCAACTTTAAAACATTGTCTGCCAGCTGTTGAATCTCAGTAACAATATCAGTCAAAGTTACTGTAAAATACAAATGGGTAAAATGAGATATAAGAAGATAAACAGCAGTTATTAATTTTTAAACACTGTACAATGAAAAGGTCTCGTGATCGTCAAAGTAAAAGAAAATTTAATGAAATTTTATTTTGAGAATTTACATTGTATTCCCTTCTTTGCATCGACCAATTGAAGTGGAAACTTAACGTAACCGGTCGAAGGACCGGTTAACGGTCTGGCATGGATTCTACATTATTTTTCAACAGTATCTTTGTCGACTTTTAATTAGTGAGGAATATATGTTTTAATTTTTATGGGTTTAAATAGATCGGAAAGATGTATTTTTTGCATCGAACAGAAGACTCGATTCATATATTTCATTTGATTGGTATTAATGATTTTGTCTGTATTATAAACTAATGATTTTGAATTTGCATTTAAACCTTAATTACATGAAATAAATTACTTAATTTTTAAAACCATCGATTTGTAATATAGTATAATAATTTATATATATGATAAAATGTAAAGATGTGTAACATTAAATCGAAAGAAAATTGAACAAACCTTGAGGACAGATGTCGTAACCAGCAATTATAACTTTTATACCTTTTGAAACGAGGGTACTTACAGGAAATCCGGCAAGATCTTTACTAAACTCTTGCCAGTATCCTCCATGAATGAAGAGGAAAATCGGAGCATCTGGAGTACACATATATATAATTTTATAAAATTGTTCGAACTACTAAAATGCTAATCTATAAAATTAATTACATTTGAAGTTAAATTTATTTATGACATAGAAATATAATAATTACAACAGATACGATGTTGTTATATATGAATATAAAAATTATTTATATGTAATTTTCATGTATAAATAAATGACAAACAAACAGCGCCAAATGAAATATAGAACTTCTTGTAGAATTATTTTAGTTACCTTTTGGTAAATTTGTTCCGTAAACGTCATATTTAGTTCTCTCGCTGATGCCGTATGGTATATTTAATTCATTTTTTATAGAAATGCGTACTTCTCCTATCACTAAAAAATTGTATTATAAACTTGTAAGATAATTAATATATATTATTAATATATAAGTTTAAAAATTATTAATTATTATTTATATCGATAATACAACATTTGAAAGTATGTTACATGGATAAAGAATTAGCTGAACAATTAAATATTGATTAAAGCATTCGAAGTAGATAGAATGTTCAATAAGTTTTTAGATAAACTAAAATAAACTTTTTTCTGTATTTCCAAAGAATTATTGAATGAACTTTGTGCAGGTAAATTTACAAAAAATAATTAATTTGATCGAAATTTTGTTGAATTATTTAAAATTACTGCTTCTTTAATTGCATAAATAAATGAAAAAGATAAAAATCATGACTTATAAATGTTTTTTTTTCGAGAACACAAATCTTACCAGTTTCACAAAATTTAAAAAATCGATCCAGCAACTCCGCACTTTTATAACGTTTGCTCCATTCGCTGGGAGTATAATTTTTTTCATGTTCCTAAAACAATAAAAAACTGAATTGTATAATATTAATTGTGATTAGAAGTTGTAATTAAACATAATTAAAATGCATTTAAAACCTTTGACAAACAATTATGTAAAATCCCTGTATAAATATCGAATAGAGAAGTATAAAATCTTTATTTGTTTTAATTCGTTTTCATTTTTCACGAGGATGATTCTTGAAAAATAAGTAGATATCTATAGTTTTTTTGAGAAGAACTTTTATAAAATCCATATAATATCATAATTTGAATCACATATTTTATAAATAAAATTCAAAGATTACTCGCTTACGACCTTCCCGAACTCCCACGCCGACAAATTCCGAAGCCGTTTTTGACATTGATTTTGAACTCGAAAAAATTTCGTGTCGGTCTCTAACAATTCTTGAGATAATAGAATTTTCCAGTTCAGTATATGCACCCACCAGAGTGTATGGGACCCCCCCTCTTTCTCTCCCAATTCCAAAATTTTACATACATTAGAACAAGTATGATATTAAATCTTAAATGAGTTTTTATGTTAGAACTTTTATTAATATTCCTACAGATTTGATACAAAATTTAATATCAAATCAAAAGCCTCATTTGTGTGGTACAGTGTTGATACGAGATATTACATTAAATTTGATGTTAATTATAATATTACATCTGATGTATATATATATATTTTTTTTTTAATCAATTTTTCAGTCATCAATAATTATTTACTTATTGATATTCATGTTATGCTAAGGTTTAATCTTTCTAAAAATAATCATCCTTGTAAAAAGAAAGTCTCATGTTAGTGATCACTATGGTGTATATGCAAGCGTTAACACTTATAAGATTTTCAATATCTCTTAAAAATGTAAAATTAAATTAATATAAATGTTTATTTTTTATTAATTAAATTTTTGTGTACAAAAACAGTATTAAAATTGATTTAATTGTTTCGAATAATAATTGTATATATCTTACAATTGATTAATGTTTGAACTATAATAAAAAAAAAAAAAAATGCAAAGAGTTAACACAATTATGCATTTATTTTTTTGATAAGATAATAACAAACTCTTTGACATGATATTCAAATATCCATGACTGCGCAAATATTATTAAGAATGATATATTATCATGAATTATGTTCATCAAATAATTTCTCTTATACGAAATTATCGTGTGAGAGAAAGATAGCAATAAATGCCAATGACTTAACAAAAATAATTGAATAATTCGTGCAAAGAAAGAGGAATAATATAATTTTTTTGAATTTGAATAATTTCGATGTTTAAAAAAACGCAATATTAATTATTAGTCAAAACTTACATGATATAAATTAATTTTCGAAAGCAAATGTTGCGAAATGGTGTAACTTTAAAATTTTGAAATTTATTTATATTCTCTATATTATTTCTATACAATTAAATACACAATAATTGTTTTAAAAAATATAACACGATAAGAGTGCAGGGTCTACTTCGTTTGTCCTCCCGTTTTGCCTGCGTGATAAGAGCCCGTCAAAATCTTACCTCACGTCAGTCACACGTGACTGACACGGACAATAGGCAACCTTAGCGCTTAACGCATTAAAATTACAAAATTTCAGGTTTTCTTTCATATTCGTTAATAAGATGAATATTACCAAAACATTTTTTAAATAAATATTCGATTAGTTTTTTAATAAAAAGTGCCATAGTTTTTAATAAATTAATTGAACATACACTTAAAGACATCTTGATGTTGAAACGCTGGCCAAATGTTTTATAGATGTCAATTATATTTGAAGCACAATTTTTTCTTTTACAGAACAGGTAGTTTTGCAGAACATTCAAAAGCCACTCATGTAATATATATTGCGTCAGATACTGTCGCGAATCGACTGTCTGAATTTACCGATGTGAGACAGCTCGAATGTAATTTTATGCTGCGTTTACACGATTTTTATTAGCTCATATTTGCAGTAAGTCTTGTTCGCAACAGATCAGACAACGTGTCTGGTAATTAAAAATCCATTGGACGTCATTCATGAATATGGTTCAATGCGGCATCTTTTGAATTTCACACTGAAATCATGCATGTGATTTACAGTTTCAAATATTTTTATTTCGAAATCGTAATATTAACTTGATTATATTTATAATAATTGAATGATGATTATATTTATTTATAATCTTTTTATGTAGTCCAATGAACACGCTTTTATATATCATTTTATATATTAGTTACACATGAATGCAAAACTTTATATTATGGAATTTGTAATGAAACTCATCATAAAATATATAGCATGTTTAATACCGATGAAAACATAAATGCAATTAATTATACTCAGAGTTTAATTTGTATGTTTAAAAATATGTTCATCTGTAAGTCACCGAGTGATTAAATTCAGACACTTGTGATGTTTAAGAATTTTTATTCAGTTTTGTATCTTGCTTATTATTATAATTTCGTACTTTATGACTGGTACAGTGTTTATTTATGCTCCAGCTGTTCTCTAATCAGCCCTCATGTTCCACCCCCGAGGATGAGACGGGGGACAGCTTTACAATCTCCTACAGATATCGCAATTTTTTATGGCATAGTTGGATGTTACGTAACGAAGTACGTTGAATTCATTCGAATAATTTTTTTCAATTACGCTCATTATATTTACTATATTAGATCGAGATAAAATCCATATTTAAATTTGTTAGTTTCTAAACAAACATCGATTATTATTGAAGATTTAAAATTTATTTGCATACTTATATGTAGTTTTGGAGCCCTTTGTTCCCCAATAATATTGACCGAAAATGTTTCATTCAATTGCACTTCTTCTCGAAGACCTTCAGTTTTTTTATTTAACATATTAACCATACAGTACTTTACAAACCAACCAATTTTTAATCAATATTCTATGGTGTCAGTATTGGAAATTTATATGACTCCGCATTGGTTTGTTAGTTGCTCAGAACTGGATTAACGTGCAAATAAGTTCAAAATAAGTTTGAGCTAATGGTTAACCGATGTTGTATCAATTATAGTGGTAGAATCTGGTCAGTGTTAAACCAATGTTGAGTGCGTGTATTATTTTTATACCAGTACATTTGTAAACGGAGACTGGATAAACATAAAAGTGATAATATCAATAATATCTTCGAAGGTTCTGCATTAAATCCACAGTGTTAGGATTTGTATACAATTAACGTATATTAAGATTTATAAATTAAACACTGATTCAATGGACTCACACGATACAATTCTATGTTAGTGGGACTTATTTTTCTGTATCATTAAAGAAGTGTATTTGGGTAAATAAACCTAGAACAAGACACTGAATCATACGAGATGATTTAGGCGAAAAGAAATCAACGACACGCTGACTACAATAAGATGCATTTATTAAATTTATTAATTCATTTTAATTTTAATAGAATTATTTATTAAATGTATTAAATCAACAAAAAACAACTATATCTGAACGAATTGTTGAAAATATCTTTAGTCTGTTCTTTTTAAGGTGCGAAAGGCAAGCAGATATTACAAAAAATTAAGCAAAAATTAAAATCTGAATCAGAAACAGTGGCCAGTGTCAGTGTCAGAGTCAAAATGTCCTTTTATTATTTGACTTGGCATACTTTTATAGTCGCTTCGAGTAAAGTTTATGCACTCTATAGGTGGGAGAAATGGCACTTAAAAGTAGAGATCCACTTATCGTGACGTCACTTCAATTCATAGTTGAAATCGATTATTAAATAAAAAGTTTAAGAAAAATATATAGAAAGAAAGAGGATACTTCCATATAATATTTGTGTATTATTACAAAATTAGATACTGTTTCAGATATTATTATATAATATAAATGTATAAATACATTTTTCTGTCTGAAGAATTTATTTAACATTAATTCTAATTTTATGTGACTGATTAAAAAATTTTATATATAAATCCAACACAAACACAATCAATATGCAAACAGATATTAATAAAGTTAACAATATCTACAATCAAATTATAGCAATTAACAATCTTTTCCATTAAGTTAAAGTCAAATATCGTTACAATTGTATATTTTTTTAAACAAATTGCATATTAACTCAAAACTGCAAAACGTGAAAATAACTTAAACGATTAAATTAAGATAAAGAGTTTTTATTTTTTTATTACGCCAGTCCAATTGGTCGAGTATAAATTGTATAATTATTAATATAGTTTAAAAACGCACATTTGAATTTATGTGAATTAAATTTAAATAAATCCAGCGATCAGAATCTAACATGGAGCAAGACTCAAATTAAATTAAAGTATTATGTGCCATATATAATTTTTGCATACAAAATAAAGAAGTTTTATCTGACTTATACATCGAAAATGGACATGATATTTACTTGATAATTTTATGTCAATTGTTAGTTAACATGAAGCCAGTGCATATTGGTGTTTCGTTGAAGATAAAATGAAAAATATAACATTTTAATAATTTACCGATTATAATGTATATACATTTAATTTTACTCCAAATTTTATTAATATTAATTAAACAGTGTCTTGACTACATTTGTATTTATATTGTTCGAGTTTAAACAATAACAAATTATTTTTTCCTTAAGTTGTAAACTTATTAATGAAAAAAAGTCACGGTAATAAAATATTCTGACTTTTGTTGTGAAATTTAGCTTATTAAACACTCAAACTAAATCACCCAATGTTTTAATTCCGTATTAAAGAACATCAAATAATTTTATAATTTTAAATTTAAACGTTCATCAAAATTGTACATCAAAATTATAACAACCACAACAAGTATGGTAATATTAACAACAACAACAGTTACAATAATTATTATTATTATAAAAGAAAACTTAAATATCCATATCGAAAAATGCATTTATAATTTGCATAATATTTTCATCAAGTTCAAACATTATTATTATAATAAGAAATCTTTCAAGCTAAATATTATAAGAACAAGTTCTAATAAGTTTCGGTGGTTGAGAACCTTATAGAAACTATAAAATAAATCGCACCCTTGAAATGTTTAGAGATCCCTGCAGTAAAACCAGAAAAACCGGCCACTAGAGTCCCCTTTGCCGCGCATAAGTATCGTTTCTCACCCACGACTCCTTTTTACTTCTTTATTTTACGTCTTACTACAATATTGACAACTGTAGTTGTACACAGTCATTAAACTACGCCAGTTTTTCCAAATTGACAAAATGCGAACAAACGTTGAATTGTCATACTTTTTTGCAAATTTTATAAATAATTTCAGTGGAAAAATTATTCCGAGAGTTAATTTTACGCCAACATAGCAGTGCTCGTTAAACATATACTAGTAACTGAAATCAATCAATCAATTTGTTGGACGATAATTCAGAAACAACTTCGTATGATCATTTACGAATTCTAGCAATAGAATATTTTGCTAATACTTTTTTTAATTCGCATGACTCAAATAATTTCCTCTGATTTAGATCGGTAACATTCAGATATACTTTTACAATGAAAATACAATACGACGTTTAAAAATGTGAGATATATTATATATACAAGTATACTTAGAAAAAATTAGCCGGAAAAATGACTATACTGGATACTAATGCTGACATAACACGAAAGTCATTTCATGTTTTATTCGTACAAAAGATTTATACTATTTATTTGAATATCTAATTTACTTTATCATAATGATGCTTATAAATTTGATATTTTTTATAACTAAAATTAGAAATGTACAGCTTTATGTCAGAGTACATACAAAACATTAATTTACAGCAATTATTTTGCGAGCACTAAATTGCAGAAAAGCAAGAAGTTTTTCCATTACTTCATTATTGTTTCATAATACATACAGGGTACATTTTCTTTATTAGACGTGCAACTTTACTTCCGCCAATTTCGAATTGGCAATAACATTTTGAAACGTAAATGTACAACCAGTTTTTTTTACAATGAAGCCTCGAATACCGAAAAAACGGAAGATACTGTTCTTTTTGCTAGCTTTGTTAGTTTTATTAGTTTTGTATTACACATAATTCACAAAATTAACGAAAAGAAAATTACAATTATCTCGAGCCTGTTAGAGACTTTCAAAGACTTCTAGTTCAACTTCGTAATCAACATTGAAAACTGCATCGATTTCATATATTAATAACCCACATTGGAAGGGGGATGAGTAAATTTCCATTATTACTATAATTAGACAAATAAATAGACAAATGAATAAATAAATAAATGAATAGATAGATAAATAAATAACTATTGGTTTTAATGAATAAATAAAAATACATGATTAGCGTTAAGTATAATTTGAGTATAACTGAGTTTCATAATTCTAAGTGTTTATTAATCGAATAACGAAATACTTTTTTAATTTATAATGTCAACGAATATTGAAAACAAAAATATGTTTAATAATTCAATTAACCGATAATACAAACGAGGCATTTTTATAAATATTATCACATACAAAAATATGCATGTAACACGTATTTATACATGCAGATTTGCTGTAATTTTCTTACGTTTGCAAAAATGTTATAACAAATTGGAATAAGTAACGTAGTTTTTAAAATAAATAGTTGAACACGATGGCTGTCGATAAAACAAATCTCGGGCGTTATTCTTTTTGTATTTAATCTTAAAAAAATGCTACTGAACAGATGCCAAATTGATTTACTTAACCTTTAACGAAAATGCAGTGAACCAAAAAACGTTTAAGAATTGGTTTCAAGGATTCTGCGAGGAAAATCTTGCCCTAAATAATAAAACTGTTCTAGTCAACAAAAAAATCAATGTTCCTCTGTTTTGAACTTGGCGCAGACATTAACTTAGACATTTTAAATATCGATTATCGATATTTTATAATGAACAAAATTATACGGGTAAAATTAACGTCAAGAGCAGTTCTATTTATGAATAAAATATTTGATTCGAAATATAATATTTGTAAACAATAAACATGTCCGATATAATGTGAATGTTAAATGCTGAATGGCGTACTTGCAATATTTTTTATTTAAAAGCGGTAAATCATTTTCAAGCATGATACCTGTCAAAACTACTGTTTCCAATACTCATTTTGACTGTGTTTTTATTTCTTGAGATTTATAAAGATACATAATTATAATTTGAGTGTAAATAGAATACAAGATAAATAATTAATTGCGACAATAAATTTGATTAAATTTGTTTCGTTGACTTAAAAAGATCACTTGATATAATTAATTTTAATCTCTTCTAATCTAACTAAAATCTTTTTTACAGGTTCGTTTCTTAATTTGTTAATGATCTTTGAATCATGAAAGAACATTAGTACATGATATTATTTATATTAGATTAAATAAAAATAAATATGACATTAATTACTCAGCTGATAACAGTTGCACCAATAATTTTGTAAAGCTTGAT
>JABFOX010000151.1:0-20427 GCA_022817665.1 Axea sp. ZL-2020
GGTTGCCTTTAAAAATATCAAAACCAAAATCTATCGTGTTATTTTTACTTCATTACTGAAAAAAATGAGTCAAACACGATTTCAATTTACTATCGAGTAGATCCAACCTATCCTAAATTAAGCAAACACGAGTTTATCCTATTCGATAGTTCCAGCCTGCTTTGCGCATTAAAATTTCCATAATATTAATCTAATCTGGAAAAATTCTTCCTGGGGGGAGATTATTTTCAACATGTACAAGTTTATTCTGAAACTAATATTGTACTAATTGTTAGTTAATTATTATTTGTTAATTGAGCCGTTATTGGTACAAGTCGAATTTTGGAAAAAAATGATTTAGTAGTAATTTTATAAAAATATAGATATGTTCTTTTTATATTTATAATCATACATGCAATGACGCACGATTTTTTAATAAAGTAATGAAAAGAACTTTAGCTAGAAATGTCACAAAGATACATTTTATGAAAGTGAAATAAGTTCATTTGTAATAATCATAGTTAAAACAATTTTCTAATTGCTTTATCAATTTACTGTATGCCTTGGAAATTATCGTTAGGTAACTGTCTTTGAGAATAAAGATGGCTTTTTGCTACTGAAAACATATTCGGAATGTTAAAACTCAAAATCATAATACAGCACACAGTGACCGGAAAATACCGAAATATTATGCTCATACTAATGTAATTAGGAATTGTTCAATCAGCTGACAACTACATAAATGTTATTGAACACAAATCTTTATTTTCGGATCATTCATTTCTTCCAAAAGACAGAGATTTTGGAGTTGTGTATATAACATTAAAGACAAGGGATCAATTATATTTTTATTCTTATTATATAAATAACTGAAGACTATTAATATACAATCAATTGTTACCGAAAAAAAATAGTTTCATTTTGTATGATATCAAACGGAAAGATTAAGTCTCAATCAAATCTCTGGAAGAAGCAATATCAAATAGGAAAAAAATACAGATAGAAAAATTTTAAACTGGTTGATAATTTGATGGATGAGGTTTAAAAAATAGGTATGAGCCACACAAAATTTGTAGGAACAACTACAGATGAAAATACTCTATTTAAAATATTATGTTTATTGGGAAAATAAAGAAAACCCAAACATCTCAGGAAAATTACTAAACTACCACTGTATAAAACATCAAGACATAATAACAGAGAAATACAGCGATAGGATGAATTTATTGTCTTGCATATGACCTATTTATCAATACATCATTATGTTAAATGTACAAGAGAAATTAGTTTTAAATAAAATATTTTTTTACTTTTAATTATAATAACGAAATAATTATATTTGACGCTTGCTTGTTTATATCTTCTTTTATAATATAACTGAAATTAGTTATTATTATTATTATTAATAAATTTAATTATTCGTGTGTACACATTGAATTATTTTTTACGTTAAAAAATCCATTTCAGTAAATTCAATGTGTATTAAAATATGAACTGAATTTTTCTTTTGTTTTCATTTCTTATAATATGTTATAACTGAATGTGGAATAAATTCATTTGGAAGAAAAATCGTTTATTTTTTTAAACAATTTTAGTAATCATTATTTCATTTCAAAGTTTAACAGAATTATAGTGTTAAAACCATTACCCGAATTACTTAACCTGTACTAATATTTTTAAATTCATTCAAGCGATAATCCATAAATATCTCGATACATTTAAAAATGGACTTATTCTATTTGCAAAAATAACAGCTTAGTTATTAATTTTTTTTATTTCAACTTTTTTAATAATCTGATGAATAGAAGCGATAGATTATCTGTACAATAACGTGACACTTCGAAATAATACATTTACTCTTCAGATCTACAAAAATGTAACACATATTCAATTTTTACAATATTATATTTTTATTTATTTAACAAAATGCATATTTATTGACACTGTTTTTCATTAATTGTAGGAAATAAATATGTATTAATTAAAAAATGTTACTTATAGTAGTTCAACATAAGCTGCTGAGGCTGAGTAATATAAGTTAATTACGTTTCGTTATTTTGAGAAACAAAGGTATTAAATTTATTATTAGTATTTTGTCATTAAAAGTTTGTGCTTAAATTCCTTTTGTAAAACGCTCGCGACAGTTTCTGCTGCGCTGCATCTCTAGTGTAAACTTGGATACATTTTGAATACTTTAAAAAATTGGAAAACACATAAAGACAAAGTCTCAGTGCTGTTTTGACTGCAACCGTTTGAATTCTAAGTTGTTTATAATACTGTAAAAAAAATGATTCCAAACAAAATTATGAAAAATTTAAAAAAAAAAAAAAAACTAAAAGTAAACTTAGTTATTCAAGATAATCCGTGTAAATTTATTTGTGCGCGGTTAATTATATAAAACAGGGTTCAACGGTTAATTGATTAATGAATGAAACTAATTAATGGAAAAGTTACTTTTCTAATAAATCATAGAGTTTAATTAAAAGCATTTTTATGTGCAATGATCGTTATGCAATATCACGAATTATTTGTAAGTATAAAACCAACAAAATTAGTAATGTTATTCTAATATAAAAATTACGTGTAATTTTCTATTTAGCGAATATCTTGAATGTTTGAAAATATACAACTATATCATTCAAAGTTTTTAATGTTCTCTCTGCATTAAGTATTAAAAGGAAGTTAGTAAAAGGAACTAGTTGTAGCGCGAAGTTCTATATATATTTCGAAGAACTTCCAACATACGTAACCTATTTTTATACTAAACTTGTGCATATATATATACAGTTTCCGTAAATTACAATTATGTTAAAATAATTCCTTTATTCGTTAAATTAAATGCACGAATGTTTACAAGTAAATTACAAATCGAAATGCACGTTCTCTATTGGTAATAAATAAAGTAGAAGTTATACGTGGAAAACTGTAATAAATAAATAAATCAGTAATTAACTAGTTTAACTTAACTAATTTACTACTATATATATAATGTTATAAGTTATTTCTGTAAAATTCTGGTCTCCCTTTTCCACCAGTAATTTCTCTGGTAATTTTTGTTTATTAAATGCTAGAAACTTGGTCGATTTATATCCCCTTAATTAAACTTTGATTAAACTTCACATATTCTTCAATTAATAACTCATAAATAATATGCATTTATGCATTCAAATGAATATAATTTAAATGGTAAATTATATTGATCAATATTTGTAATGGTAATACACAACTTTAAGTAACGTTATATTATATCTATTAAAAGCTATTTAAACAGTACTTTATATATCTGTAAATGTCTGTAAATATATTTAAACAACAATATGTTTTAACTGATCCTTTTGGATTTGTTTATTGATAAAGTACGTTGTATTATATAGTTTATTGATAAAGTAAATTGCAATATACATATATATATAATATTCTATGCCTTTAACATATATGAGCTACCAAACAAAATCTTATTTCAACCATTTTGTCTTTTATATCTTAACAACGGTCATATTTTATGCTTTATAATTGATATTTCAGTGCACAATCGGAAGATAAAATGAAATAAAAAAATATCAGAAAAATATGTATCAAACAACCGCTTTACATAGTCACGGAAAGGAATACAAAATTGTGAAGTAAAATTTGCGCAAAAGTGTGAGTAACAAAAGTACATTCAAAAAAAGCTTTTCAAATAACCTTTCAAATAAATAATTTGCTAATCGAGCATCTTTTGTGTTAATGTGTGGACAGAAACATTTACTGAGTTCAACAGAAAGTGTACATTTTATTGCACCATAGATATAATTTGCAAATTAATTAATTCTAGTAAAAGGACAAACAAGGTGCTGTCAAAACCTGTTTTTGCGAATACAAGCTATTTTGCTGCAGCATACAAATATGACAATATCTTGAAACGGTCAAGAAATAAATTATAAAATTGCATTCGAGGTAATTAAAGAACCCTTCAAATTTAATAATACAACGCGGAGGGGAAAATAAAAATAAATTAAAAATGTAGTACAACAATTATTGTTTAATTTATTTTCTACAAGAAATGGGAACATTTCGAATACAAGGCATAATCAGATTTTAAGAGAGAACGAATCGTTAAATACCTATGCCTGTTTCATAGGCCCTTAAAAATGCCCATCAGTACACTGCCCGGCAATAGACTTGAACGTCACTTTTCAAATAAGCTCTTTTACCGTAACAATTATATTACAGCGATAACTCAACACGAACCTATTGTCGCTCTTGTAAGATTTTTATATACTGATTCAAATGGTCAAAATTACGATTTTCAACTTCTACAGTAAGTATTTGATATTCTTAATTAAGATTTACAATGGAATTACATTTTCCAGAAAGATTCAAATTCGTTGAAAATTAGACTTGAAACGTTAAAAATTTGACTTGATACAATTCGTTAAGATTAAATCTTGAAAATACGATTACTAAAGTTTATAATTAATCCAAATCATAAGACGTATTTTCGTTATTCTGCTTCTTCTCTGAGATGGTTTACGATTAATATCGTAAAATAATTTAATTCATATATTTTCAGATCCGAATTCGTTGGTCACAAATCGAATACGTGTAATTTCTATTAATAAAATAAAATAACTTTAAACGCGTTTAAAAAACTCCAATTTATCGCAAACAAATTAACATCGCTTTAACAATGTCCTAGAACATTGTAATATATATATAATCATTTTAAAAAATTGCGAAACCCGAATTTTAACAGAATTGTTTAAACTTAATTAACGGTCACTCGTTTTTAACACATGTTTTATGAAAACAACAAATTGATGATTTTTTAATAAATATAAGTAGAATCAATTACGATAATAAACGTATTTTCTTTGCACTGGAAATGGTTTTACGTCATTCCTCTTGTACATTCCTTTATAATGGTTTTACCGCTAACATTATTTTGTGAGAAAAATATGAACAAATGGCGAAGAAATTAATTAAGAATGACACAGAGAAAGTTCAAAACGAACTTTCTTAAATGACAAATGGTGAAATATATATGGATAAATGAATGTACTGAAAAAAGTGATACATAATCACTCACAAATCAAACATCAATGATTCTGAAACTTGACTACGTTTTACATTCATTAAAAAAAAACGGCTAATGTGTATTATTAAAACAAATAAAATGAAGTTAAAGAAATAATACAAACATTAATAAGGGAATTATTGCGAAGTAAGAAATTATTACATTTTTATAAATAATTCATGTATGCTTATAAATCTGTTATTTACCGTGTATTCTTTTTTCAAAAATTGAAACAACGTCATTCCAAATATATGCATTGCTGCATATTGTAATTTTTCATCACAAAAACTTAATTAAAACTCAAATTATACTGCATATGATAATAAACCAAAAACCATTTTTTAATCAAAACAAACGAATAAATAACAAAACATTATTAATAAGGAGTCTACATTTTTACACGATATTTTCCATTAATTTACAAAATTCAATATTCCATCAATAACTTTTCATTTATTCAGTCATTTTGCACCATAATTTACAGTAGAAACTATATATATGTGAAATTATTTAGTACAACTTTGAATGAAAATTAGTGATATAAAACGGAATTCACAGAAATATATTTGTGTATCATTAACTTCAGTTTTTCATATATACTTCCAAAAAGTATTAAATTTTAATGCATGTAATAATATTAAAACACGTGTTTAATTATTTCAGAATAAATTAAAATGTTTGAACTTATGGTATAAATATAATTGCTTTGTATTCTTTTACAAAGAAGAAACAATTTTGTATCTAACTAAATAGGCATAAAGTAGTATCAAATTGCTGACCCATCACAGGACAGAAAAATAGCACTTTTCTCCCCCTATCATTTTGCTCTAAATAAATACAAAGTTCGTATTTTTTAATTTTTAAATTGAAATGAAAAAGTGACTCATTTCTTCTACCAGTATCTATTTTTGTATTTCCATAAAATAAAGAATTTATAAAGAGTTTTGCACAGTGTATTGACTCAGCGGTTCCATTGCAAGTTGTTTTTCAACAAAATATTTTAGCGAAGTAATGCTTTCTTCCACTGAGAGAGAAACATACAAACCACCACGTTTTATTTTCTTAGCATTTGAAAAAATTAATTAATTGTCGTTCAAAATGTAGGTTTATATAATAAATATTTACTGATCATAATAAGAAGCTTTTGATTAAATTTATTCTAAACATAATTATCCAAATTAAGCTTTATAAACTTAATTAATTGTTTGAAATGCATAATCCTTTGTGATTCAGATAGAGTAATATCAATTTTTAAGAATAATTCAATATTTCAACGACTGGAACAGTTTCCACATATATATTATGGGTGAAAAAAATTTTAGTTTTGAAATCACCGCATTGAATTGAATTATAAAATATTAAATTGAACTACACTTGTTAAAAGAATCGCAATAAATATGAGCATTTTCTCGCATTCATTCATTATATCTATTTCATTTACATTGTATACATTTCATAACTATTTTATAAAAAAAAAAAAAAAAAGGTTTTTGTTCACAAATTTGATCAATACCAAAATGGTTTGAATTTCATTTATTTAATTTCGTAAGTAAAAATGAGTTTCTGGTATTATACGCTGCTTGAATTCCACGCTGAATGATTCAGTATCTTTAAACGCTCATTAACATTTCCATTCTCGGATAATAGCGAAACATTTGAGTCGTTGTATGTTCAAGAAGTGATATTCAATGAAGACGAATTTATTATTTACAACTTTAACATCAAATTTAATTTCGTATGCAAATAATAGATTAATATTTGGTTCCATTCATGTCATGATAAAATTCTACGATGCACTTTAAGAACTTGTTAAACTATTTATGATTTTTTCCGCACTTTCGGTACAATAAATTTTCAATAGAAATTAAAACAATACCAAACTTGATTGACGAACAAAATTTTGTTTGAATGCGTTCCAGTTTGCAATACGCTTTTTCAACACGCCCTTTAATATTTTTTGGATAAAGTCAATTTAAGTTAAAATAGTTCGGTTCCACAATAATTATTTTTGCAATTGAACTGAGAATACGATTATTATGAAAGTACTAAGTATCTTGTTCAAATAATATGTTGGAATAAATGTAGAAATGAATATTCCTTAATCTGCAATAACGAATTTTCTATTTAATAAAACTTTATTTATCTTGAAAGGCTTACAGTCTTTCATTATAATATTCGATTAAGTTAAAATTAGCTTATAAAATGCAGTCTTTAAAAAAATTAAAAAATTTTTATTTCAGTTTATAACGTCGACCAAAATACGATTGCGCCATTCCTTAGGTATGGTCGTCGTTACTCAATTGCGAGAGAATATAAAATATGTAATTATGCATTATAATAAAAATAAAAATTTCAAATTTCAATAAGATTGTTATTCCAGCAAAAGAATTATTTCTTGACTACAAATAGGAACACTCTTTTTCAAACATTAACGTTAATATTATAAAAAAAATATTTGAACCAATTTTTATTAGAGAGGTAAACACAAATGCTTTGATCTACTGTATATAATGTCAAAAAATAAGAGACAATCGAATTTGTATTTAAAATAACTGATGTTATACAGCTATATGCTGCATGAAAATCACTTCATTATAATTTTTGAAACATAAATATGAAATGTTACCCAATAAAAGAGTATTTATGTTTTAAAATTATTAATTATTACCATGCATGAAATAAATTTCGCAGCAACTTCAAAATATATGATATAGTAGAATGTAATAATTTGTTCTTCACAAATTGATTTAATTCAGTAAACAATCAAAAATAAGTTTATGTATAAAAGAAATATAAACTTTCAAAATGAGAACAAAATACGTAATTAGAAATATGTTAAATTATTCTTGTTCAAACTAGAAATATGATTATTAATTTCCAATCGTGAATTCATATTGAATATACGTTGTTTGTTAATTTTGATTTTGAATAATGAAAAATAATTATAAATCTTAACCAGTTCCTTTAAACACATTCCTTTAAAGTTTTTATAATCTACAAGAAATTTTTTTGACTGTTAGAAATGTTAAGATGTCATCATAAAACTGATCACAAAATAATAAAAAGTAAAGTCAATAAATTGAAATAATACAAAATAATGTCAAGTTTTTTTTTGTCTACGATATAAAATGTTAGCAATTCAGATTTATTAAATGTTCATATTGTCAAAAGTCAATCTGAATTAAATAAATTATTGTCTTGTATTCTGACTGACTTAACATAATACATTTACTTATAAAATCATAATATATTTTGTACAATTATTATAATTAAAAAAATCAAATATTACGTGTTTTTTATAATTATTAATATTCCAAATATTCATTTTCGAATATATGATTATAATTCAGGACATTTGTATATTTTTATTTTCAAAGTTTCAATAATTTTCTTTGATTTTGAATATTAAAGTAAAAAACATAACATTCGTACTTGTTGCTATTAACTCATGTTTAAGATTGATTATCATATAATTGAAAATTACTTGTATTATATTGTCATTAAAGATAAAAAATTTTTTCAAGGAAATATTTCTGAGATATTTTTGGACAAATTTTTGAAAGAAATCAGATTTTTCACATTTTGTGAGCAAAACTTTAAAAAAGTACAAATTTTCATTTATTTTATAAAAGTTAGGCTTATTTTAAATACTACAGTAGATTTTCGATTATTTTTTAAATTGTTACATAAAATAACTGATGAGTAAATAATTAATAAAAAGAGTTAAATATGGTACACTAAAAAAATATAACATAACAATTTATTATTTTTATACCCATAATTACTATTGCTAATATATGAAGATAAAATGTGTTAAAAATAGTTAAGGTTAAAACGAAATCACCAAGAAATTTAGTTTATTACTCTCACAATCTATTCTTAAAAACAGTAAATTTTTGTGAGCAAGCGCTAATGCGTTTAGCGCGTGCTAAATTTATGCCGTCTATTTTTTCCCGACCAATATCTGTGTTAAATACAGATTTTTATCAGTTATTTCATATAAGTCACTGCAGCGAACGATTGTTGAACTTAACTGATTTATGCTTATATATTATGGTTTTAACTATCACAAAAATTAATAATTTAATATCTTTTCTGATATTTCTAATAATTCTGATTATTTTTAATGCTATCTGAATTTGGATTAAAAACAACAGTTTAGCACTATTATGTTCTCTCGATCTAATAGTGATTAAAAGTCAAATGTCATTAGAATTTAAAATCAAGATTTAGAAATTAAAACTTTAACGTGCTAACTATTAAACCGCGGAGTTAAAAATATCATAAAAATTCCCATGATGTACGTATCTTTTTTATGCAAGTTCATACACATTCTTCAATGATTTTATTACTTGAATTATATTCAAAGTTTTTTTTACTACTTAAAAAAAATGTCCAGAAATTTTGCTACAAAAAATTAGATTGTTCAAGATACAGTTAAATTTGTTCTAAAAAGAGTGAACAAATAATCGGTTAATGTTTAGATTTTCTAAAAAATGTGTATCTAAAATATTTTATTTTTGTCCAGCAAATGTACAAAACATACTTTTTTACAAGGAAATGTTCAGAAATACCCCAAAAAACGCCGATTTGTGTCCGAGAAATTATTTTTTATAGAAAATTAGAACGAGCAGTGTCGAATTTATGTCAGAAAAATATTGACATATAACTCGCAAATGTTCAAGTTTTTTGACAAATTGTTTGAAGTTGTTTGAAAAAATATTTGTTATAAAATTACGTAAAGTAGACATCTGAATATGTCAACATTTAACCAATCTTACAAATTATTATTAGTGATAAACTTTACTTACGATTTTCACTTTTAGAACATTAACCATATTGGGACATTTATTATTTAAAAATATAAAAACTTGTAAATAAAAAATTTTCAAAATTAAATATCATTTATAAATTCATCTGCAGTTAATATTTCATTTTAAAGATACAAGTATATTTTTGTTTTAATGGAATTGCGAGTTTAGACTGAGACGCGAATTTAAAATTAATTATTTTTAATTAAAAATTTCTGAAATTCTTGTAAGAAACAAATATTTTTTTTTTTTTTGTAATAGCAATTCGTTTTAAATTATTTAACATTATTAAAATATAGCGTTGTCCTTTGACATTTGTGACGCAAATTATCTTCGCTACACATACAAAAAAGACTGAATAGCTCCATTTTAACATAATTAAGTCTTTGGAGATATTAAACTTCTATTCTAATCACCTTTTTCATTAAAGTTGAATTTTGCAAGGCAATCAATTGTTTCTAGATAGTCACCACACCATATCTAATTTTAAATAGTAAAAATTAGGTGTAGTTTTATTAGCATTAAATTTATTCACAAAAAATTAAATTTTGTACCAATATAGAAAGTACTAAATCGAAATTAAACTAATCACTGAATCGGTTAAGGTACCTTAAACGAATTATTTGGCATTACCTCGATATATCTATTTATCTAAAATAATAACTGATCAAAAACCAGTGATAATTCAAATATTTGAAAGACGAATCAATTAATGCACCGAAAGTAAATATGATCATTTTGAATATTTACCTAACTGAATGTTAAGTAGTGAGGGGATACATCGAAAACAAACATCCCAAGTATGAATTAGGGGATCAAGCAGATTAAGGGGAAAAATTGAGAGGACTCGCTCTCAGATTGAAACAAAAAACTACTGTATTCACGATGTTTTCCCTGAGTCCCTCTAAACAAATCTTTTTGAGTACCAAACAAATATAAATACGAGGAGTAACATTTCAGTCTAAATAAAACTGTAAAGAGTTCTTACTGAGGCATCGGTAAGAGCTGACTGGTCGCATTTGAATTATTTATCTTTTCATATATCGTGGAACTATGTCAATAAAAAACCGGCATTGTTTATAGTAAATTAAATTTAGAATGAACCAAAATCGGTTGCAATTGATAAATCTCAAATTAACGTTACTTTTATCAATTAGAATCAGATATCATGATTATCATTTGAATATTCAAAATATTTCCTTGCTTTGCTCCGAGAGATTGCTGGGATTAGAAAACCTCTTGTAAATGTTTCTATTTATAAGATTAAAGTAAACATCACATGTATTTTCATTATATACATGACACGTTTCACAGACAAAACTAATTTTTATTTTTTATTGAGAGATGTTGTAAGAAAAAATCGGCGTTTTATATGTTAAATTTAGAAGCGTGTGATAATAACGGTAGGATTCATATCTTAAAAAATAAAACTGATCTAGTATACTTGTATTTTTGGTACTGAATTTTACAATTTGTTTTAACATTTACTCTAAAATTTTAATATTGGAAATTAAATCGGAAATCAGGTCAAATTTGATGTCGATTTATTACAATGAACAAACTGAACCAATTTTATTTATAACAAAAATTAATCTAATATTAGATCTCGTAAAGATATAACAGAAAATCTGTTGTCATAGCTGATGTTCGTCTATTGTCAAATCTTATATAAAATATTACTTTATATTTTACGGTAGAATATATATTTTATTGTAAATAAACAGATTTTATGTTAGACCTACTTTTGTTTTAACACAATATCTGTTACAAATGCATATAACCTACTTTAACCTACATTAAATAGATAAGATGCGAATATTTTTGTTACACCATCTTCCTGTGCTTTCTATAACATACTTAATTCGACAGAAAGTATACTTTTTATAAAATAGTCAGCAATAAAAATTATTTTTTAAGTCATTTTTTTACTATACTTTTCTTAATTTATACTACGGAAAATTACAATTTAATTAAAGTAGAAATGATATTAAAAAGTCAGTAAATTAAAAATGATTACCAACAGGCAACATATATTCAACCAGTAACTAATGTAAACACATGTCTGTGCCTTAAAATGTAAAAAATAATTCTTCACCTGATGGCGGGAAAAAACGAGCAACGTGCTCATTTAAAAGATCGCAGTTTAAACTTTTCTGTACAATATAATTAGTTGAAACCAATTCGAATGTATAAAAATGACAATAAAACTAAACTTTTAACTAAATATAATAACTTAAAATTAAATATAATTTTATTATTGGTGATTCTATTACACATTATTTATACTGCACAAACAAAATATACATTAAACATTAATTAAATTCATTTCACAAAATTTTATATTTTTGCAATTACTAGTGAAAATTACTTTTATAATTGTAATATATTTAGTTTTCTTTTTATCAAAAATATCACCATTGTTAAAAATATTTTAACATTCAATTTTCATATCTTCATCATTTCTAACTTGCAAATTTTATAAATGTATTTAAAGTATATTATAAAAATTAAACGTATACTGATGCTAAATGAAACGAGATTAAATTCCTGATTAAATTAACTATTTAATAGACGCTCTTAAATGGATTGTTCAATCTATTCCGATAGGAGTATGATCAGGCTCTAGTTAAATTCTGTTCAGTTTCTTATACGAAAGCTGATTAGCATGTCCCTCGAAAAGAGTTTAGTCAGTTAAATTAGGCTTTGATTAAATCGATAAAAGATTGATTTATATTAGCAGCATCAAAATATATTTGAACCAAAATCCTGACGAGACTCAAACTCAGTTGCTTCGATTAACTGATTTTCACAGATATTTGATGCGCAAATAAATTCGTTGATTCATGGTATTGATGTACGCAGGCGTTTTTCATATACCTGATTCGTCATTAAGATTTGATTAGCACCACATTATAGTGTTATCAGGTCAGATAGAACAATTAGGTTAAAAGCATTACATAGACAATCACTTATCAGCCAAGCAGGAAACATAATGATGAACTTGTTATTTCGTTCATCGTATTGATCATATTGCTTGGTTATATATTTAGAAGTTTAATATGTCACATAGTTACCCGCGATGTAAATTTTGTTTAAAAAATGCAATAAAAGTGAACATCGTAAAACCATTAATCAATTTTAATTATCAATATCCTATTCTACCCATAAAAAACATTCTGCAACATGAAAAAAACATTCTGCATTGAAATACTCACATTCCAACTATGATCTTTTCAAAGATTGAATACACACATACACAACGCAACATACACAACGCAACATACTCCACTCATTCATGTATATTTTTATTCGTTAAGTAATTTTTTGTTGCTTTAAATATTACAATATATATATTAATTTAATAATACTAAACCAAGTATTAGAATAGATTTAATTATTGCGCTATGCGATAAATTTTATTGTAAACATTAATTCTGTGTTTTTTTTTTTTGTAACATTTGTTGATACATTAATTTTATCCTGAAGTATTAAAAAGTATAACAGCCTTTCTGCAATATTTTTTAAAGAAAAATATCCTATTTTAAATTATAAAACTGGTGTAAATCGATTAATAACATATTTTTATTGTCTTTCAAGATAGAAATTTAAAAACAGAGAATAACTAAATAATGGTAGGTAGTTTATAATACAATTATTTATGTAATTTAATAATAATAATAACAACGACAATAACAATAATAACAATAATAATAATAATAATAATAATAATAATAATAATAATAATAATAATAATAATAATGAATAATTATAACTTTGTTGGTGATAAGTAAATGTTCGAAAATAATTTAATTGTAATATTTTTATGATGTAAAATATAATATTGGAAGTAATTAAAAAAATAATGTTCTGTTTTGAAATTGCATAATTTCTAATGTTATTATTATAGTTATAATCTGTAATAATAAACACTGCTAGAAAAAATTGTTAATTAATATTAAAATTATAATATTAAAATTGTAAATTAACACTCTGCTTTATTTTGCAATGTTTAGTGTGATACACTTAAGGAAAATAAAATTCCATCCAATCAGTTATTCGTCTCGTAGAACTATTTTAATTAACTGATGTTGGTATTTGAACTTCATAGAAATTGTTTCGTATCATTTAATAATTTTTAAAACTGCTCACATCCATCTTTACGTTATTCAATATGTACTTTCAGGTTTATTAAAAATTTGGCGTTTGAATCGCATAAGTGGTACAACATTAACATTTAATCAGACAATTACATTTACTATAATTTGAAATTACAAAAAAATAGCAATTTTTATGACAGAAAAATATTATCTTAGAATTAGATCCGCAAGAACTTTTTAATGATTTTGTCAATATATTACTTACCATTATGGCGGTGCTCGTCGAAGATGGATATTTTTCCATGTGCCTGAAAAATAAGATGTTTTGTTATTAATAACACAAGTCAAATAAAATATTTATAATGATCACACTCATTTATATTGTGTAAAGTATGTAATACAAATATTATTTAACGTCATTAAATTTAAAAATGTAATTTTAATTTATTATTATATATTTATAAATAATGAATTTAAAGTTTTGAATGTCTTAATTTTATATTTTTCACGTGTATCTTTGTTCCTCCTGAATTACTTTTATTTTAAATAAAATGTTAATTCTTGTTTAAAAAATACACATTCAAACATGTAACATTATTACATTTTCTTAAAATGAAATAATATTTGTAAACAAAGTGATTACTTCTTTATTCACTTTTCGCATCGTTTTAATGCATACTACTTGATATTTTGCACATTTAAATATGTAAAAGTAATTAAAACGTATAAAACAGTGATGAGTTTGTGCCGCAGAGTTTTGGTATTATGATTATTTTTGGTAATGTATTTATAACATAAGCACACATTTATTTTTACAGAATTAGTAATTACTTAGCAATGAGAAATATATTTTGAAAATGCATTATAAAGTTCATAATGGAACATAAATATATAAAAAAATATTTATTACAGCTTGAAAAATATGTTTTTATCAAAATATACTTTAATAACAACATTGTAATTTCAGAAGTAGAAAATTCGTACTTGTAAAATTTTCATGATACGTAAAACACACGATTATAAGCTTTTTATAATCGAGTGAAATTACAAAAATGTACCACTTAAATCATTAATTGCCATTAACGTATTGATACATTATTGTTACAGAATCAAATTTTACATAACGAATTTTGAAATAACAAAATGAGTCTCGCGATAAATACGTATTGCAAAGGAAGAAACAAAACGATTGTTTAATATATAATTTGACACAATTTATTGTAACAAGATTGCAGAATATCTAAGCTCTTTGATTAAATATTAATTTCCTAAACACAAGCCGGTTTAATTTTATTATTGTTCACTGAAAAGCGATGAGGTAAATCAATATTATGAAGTGAATAAAATGTACATTCTATCGATCAAATTGTCCGCAATAGAAAATGGGACGAAAAATTAGTTAACTACGGTTGTTTTATCTTTAATGATAAATTAGTATCCCAAATTAACAAATTTCTCAAGAACTGCAACTATACGAGTCTACCAAATATTAACTCGTTTAATCGCGGAAACTTTAATGAATAAATCATATTTTATAATAACCAGTATTCATTATCTTTCATAATTTATGGAAAACTTGGAATAAATAATAGAATATAATCCTATATTAACTTTATATAAATTAACTTACTTTTTGTAAAGCTTTTTCAACATAATGAAAAACCTTTCAGTGTTCGCATTGAAATCATATCTTGTTTCGCAAATATACATGAATAGAGAGCAAATTTCAAATATATAAATAATGTTCGATATGCAATAAATGTGCTATAAAATATAATTCATCAAATTGATTAATTCGAATATTTCAATCCCGAAAAGATTAAAATTGTTCTGGGTCAAATTTCATTATACAACTTCTGACATCTTTTAATAAAAATGATATAATATTGTTTCACATAAGTACACGAATTGCATAATTATGAATTTAAATAGCCGTGTCTAATAAAAGTTTCACCTTTCGGATAGTGATAAAAAGATGGCAAAAGTTTTTATCACTTTCAAAGAATATATGTACATGTAATTTTAATAATTGCCAGTTTCCACGATAAAAATAAACTAGAGAAATAATTAAAGTTGTATTAGGGTTTTATTACTTCAGAAATTGTTTTAACATAAATATAAATTTCAATTATAAGTAAAACATCAAGCAATAATTATAACGTGTTTTCATCGCGAAAGTAGTTTATTTTCATCGCGAAATATCAAAACGCTCATTTTTTTTTTGTAATTATCAAGCAGTTTATTTAAAATAAAAGCTTTCGATTCTCTGTTAAACACCTCGCGTCCCATGTGACCGTTTAAGTCATTAAAAAGGATTCGCTTGATGACTCGGATTAAACGAGCTTCGACATTCATGAATCATGAAAATGCACATCCCTAAGATACGGTTCTTGAAAATTTCAAGTGCTCCAATAAAACGATATAATCAAATGCCTGACATGCAAATTTCAAAATCACTCATACACTTTCGTTGCCAGCAGATAGAGAAATTCATGTGAACAGTCGATCGCCTGATAAACAATTTTGAATGGATCTCGAAATCGTTAATGTATGCGTTTGGTCGGGTATCTCAAGTTTGAATTTTCGCTTCAGTGAGTTGCATGCGATTTCAAGGAGAATCGAGAAATCACGAATCTCCAATTTACAACTGCTTGTCGATACCGCTTCGAGCGACGGATTCGTGAATTCACTTTCCATACGTCGATAGTCTGAATACAGATACGCTACCTAATTTACAGTGGCTATCAATCATACCCAATTTTCATCTCGATTTTTTCTTTCGCTCAGCTCTCCTCGCACTTCTATTCCTTTTACGGGATCGAATTCAGCTCGGAAACGTGTATTTGAAATACCAATTAAATTATTTCAAAGTATACGAAGATTGGACATTTATATATTTCATGACACTATTTTTATTACAACGTCTACATTCAACTTTTGGAATGCAAAGTTCCTGATGTAAAATTTACATCATTCATAAACTCTGAACGTCTATAAAAACTTGTATTAATTATTATTAATATGCATAGGTAGACGTAATACAACATAGATTGAAATTTACGTTTATTGCGAAAATTCATTTTCTTCTAATGTAAATGGTTGGAAAAGTCTCACGGATGAAATTAATTTTGTTACAGAATTCAGTGAAGAACGAAAGCAACTTTTGGAAACGGTCGGCCCAGAGTTACAATCAATTTACGATGATATGGGAATTGAGGTAAGAACTAACGCAACGTCTAGAGGTTGCTCAACGTGCATTTAATTGAAACCGTATTATTTTGCAGGTTCTCTTAGTAGATATGCAATATGGCACGCGTCACAACCCCGACAAAGATCCCAAGCTAGCAGAATTGTTCTTGGAAGAAATCGAGGCGTCGCACAAACACTCCAGAGGATGCTTTCTTATTGTAATATGAAACTTGATTTGACTGTACAACTTAGATGAAAAAAAAGAAATAAATAAACAAATTTTATAAGTTATTCAACAAGTACTACACGGATAAAGAAAAACTGATTTTACGAAATTTGTTTGCATGTTAGAAATATAGAATATTATCGGATAATTAAATTATATTTGGGTAATTATGTACTTGAAATCCCCCCACCCAATCCCCCCAACAAATACATGTTTTCTGTGCAGTTTTTGACGCTGATTACGAATCTGGATATATCTTAATGGTCTCAAGTAGTTCTCGAGATATTCGCAATTTTTGGTCCAGGATTCGCAGTTTCCGGGTAACCTTGAGACCTAATCAGCGTCAAAAACTGCACAGATAACATGTATTGTTACCCCATGTTGGGGGGGGGTAATTCAAGTACATAATTACCTATATTTGTATTATTAATTTTTGTGTCTTGTTTATTAAATAGTTTTATATTTTCATTTTAAATAAACATAGTAATACATCATTATAAGTCTTCTTTTTGTATATCATTTTACAGAACATTAGTAATAATTTGATTGCAGGTACAAAATAAAACTTATAAAAAAAAAAGTTTAAACTGCATTTGAATATTTTTCAATTACATTATTAACAATCAATTCTATGAGAGCGTTCAGATCGTTATAACTGAAAAATTAAAAAATTCACAGAGTCGTAACTTCGAAGCACACTTTGTGCAAGGTTTTCAGCTAATGTTGCGACGAGGATCGCCAAATTTCCCACACATGTTGCAACAGGTGATTTGAGCTGAACACGCTTAATCCCCATAATCATTCCCACGTTCACACATTTCAAGCATTCAAGTGCTACTGTCTTTGTCGAGCCATCATTACACAGACTTTAATAAACTTGTCTGATGGATCATGATTATCTTTCCCACATTCAGGTTGACAGATCTAAAACGTCAAATCCGTAAATACGAAAGTGGATCGAAAAGTAATGCACAATAATTTTTCATGTGTTGTAGTTGCGACTCGATTGTTGAAAATTGATGAACATGGTATTATAAAACTGGTATCACGATGGGAAACATGTATTGAGAAAGTTGGTGACTGTGTAGAAAAATAGACAATATGTAATAACTTTTTGTAAAAACAAATCTTTGTGCGTTACTTTTCGATCAGCCCTCCCTATTTATAGACATTTAGTATGTGGATTATATTAATTTATACAGAGTGCGCAGCCGTAATCCGAACAAATTAAACACTTTTCTCAAACTATATTTCTTATTGTAAAAACTAAAAAGTTACAACAATTTTTTTACCACATAATGTGTAGAGTCATAAAAAAATTAATTTACTTGATGTATTCCCCACTTGTCTAAATGACTACCTCCAATCTCAGTCTGAAGCGTTCGCAAACACGCTGTAATGCATTGCGGTCTTATATCAGCGAACGCTACTGTAATAGCGGGTTACAGTGATACTACGTTTGGATATCTAGACTTATCAGTGACTCTTTCAATCACACTCCATACATAAAAGTCCAAAGGACTTTTTTTAATCTGAACTATTAGGAGGCCAGAATTCTTTAGACCAAAATATGTCAGCGGAGTCTGACAATCAATTTTGTAACAAGTGATAAGTGTGGGTGGGTGCACTGTCTTGTTGGAAAACATACGACCTTCCAGAAGACACATTTTCCATCCACGGTTTCACGACATTAGTGAGAACACGTAAATAAACTTCTTGTGCTCTTTTTTCCTCTTTTTTTAAAAAAACGAAGTGGCATGACATCACCTGAATAAATAAATACCATAAGATCACCGCAATAAACAGTAATTCGTTGCAAGTTTTAAGGCGAGGAAAAAACGACCGTATGTGAATTCGGCCATCTTTTGAAAACAAAAGAAAGTACAAAATTCATTACCAATTTGTTCATTTGTGTAACTTAATTTAACAATAATTTTATTAATTTTTTAGTAATTCCTCAATGGGAGAACAATTCTAGGTTGTATTAATTTTTTATTAATAAATTGGCTGTTTTTTGGTAGCAGAAAATATAAGTTTTTTTTTATTTAAAAATTAATTTATAAGCCCTGAGGGAGACAGTTATTACTTAGTCGAATAATCGAGAGATATATATTTGTTTACTTATTAAAGATATAAAATTTCAGGACAAAGAAATAACCTCCTCACAACTTTTAAACTATTTACTTTACAATAAACTTTATAATACTTTATAATAAACTCGAGTTTTTCTGCAAATGTTCATTAATTATTACTGGGACAATACATACACATATACATTTTGCTTTAAAAAATTAAAAACATAACATTATAAAATATAGTAATAAAACTGCTATCAAACATTATAATGATAAAATCATTTTCATTAACTTTCGTTCAATTTTTAAACAAAAATAGTATAAATATTTATAGAATTATTTAGGAAAACATAAATTATTTTCTATAAGGCTTTTCAAAAGATTTTTTAAATGAAACAAAAATTATTAAAATACATATCTATTGTTCACTCCAAAAGATTATTTATTAATACACATATAAATAATTACAAGTTTATTTTAACTTTTTTTTATAAAATATTGTAAATAAATTGCTTTTTTTAAAAAAAAAAAAGAAACACATTGATCAGCAGTAAAGATAGTAATGAAATCGATAATTTTAATATTACAGATATATGATAGAAATATAATAATACAAATTAAAACCTTTGCACAATATTCTAAAAGTTAACATTTAATTCTTGCTACATTGTAAAAAAGATCTAAAAAATATTTCGTAACAATAACTTAAAAATTAGATATCATTATTAAAAGTTTAAATGTTAGCTAAAATAATTTTTTCACTGATGTGAAACTTTTTTTTATTAATAAGAAAGATTGTCAAATAGAAATGTACTTTCATAAAATGTAGATTAATATACACGACATATAATTTTATGACTATGCACAGTGACAAACATATTGATATTTTATACAATACAATTACAATTTTTAGATTTGTGTTTATACCACTTTAAATAAATTTAATAAATTAAAATCAATTAAATTTTATCAATAAACTCAAAACGAATGAATT